>CAOJBK011815785.1:0-16650 GCA_948294925.1 Codiaeum variegatum
AAGCTCCCTTTTCTCAAAGCTTTCTTGGGTTAGATGTTCAGCAAGGAAATTCGCCAAAGCTTGACCCTTCACCGATTTTTGAGGATGATAGACTAATGAGAGTTTGATCAAGCTTAGTAGCCATTTCCCAGTCTTTCCTAACAAAACAAGTATGTTCAACATATACTTCATCAGGTCAATCTGTGAAATCACGTAAACTTTGTGGTTTAACAAATAATGCCTCAATTTAGTGCAAGCAAAATATAAATCAAGACATAACTTTTCAATTGAGAAATATCTTTGTTTAGTAGGAGTTAAAATTTGGTTCAAATAATAAATGGCATGTTCATGGCCCATTAAATTGTTTTGAGCTAACAAACAACCCACTAATTCATAACCAGCAGATATGTATAATTTCAAAGGCACTCCTTCCCTAGGCGGAACCAACACAAGAGGTTTTGACAAATCTTCTTTAATTTAATCAAGGGCATTTTGGTGCCTTGATTCCCATTTAAATTCACTTTCTTGTTTTAGTTTTACTAAGTTAGAAAATTCTTTTATTTTTCTAGCAAGGTTAGAGATGAACCTCCTCAGATAGTTGTCCTGCCCTAGGAACCTTTGTAACTCCTTTTTTTGTCTGAGGAGACTTTTCTTCAAGCATTTCCTTTGCTTTATTCTTGTCAATCTCGACCCCACACTGATGCACAAAAAATCCTAGGAAATTTCAAGTCTATACAGCAAAAGCACATTCAAAAGATTAAGTTTTAAATTGTAAAACCTTATTCTTTCAAAACTTTTCCTTAAATGGAGCACATGATCAAATAATTTTTTGGATTTTACCACAATATCATCAACGTAAATTTCCATGTGGTGGCCGATCATGTCATGTAAGATGGCATTCATGGCCCATTGATCGTTGCACCAGCATTTTTCAAATTGAAAGGCATAACTAGCCACTCAAAAGTTTGAATAGCACTAGGACATATGAAAGCAGTCTTCGAAACATCTTCCTTAGCAATGAAAGTTTAGTTATAACCTGAAAAGTCATCCATGAATGACAAAATCTCATTCCTAGATGCATCATCAATTAACATGTTAGCAACATGCATCACATAAATATCTTTAGAAGTGGCCAAATTCAAGTCCCTAAAATCTATACATACTCTAATTTCACCATTCTTTTTCATGACAGGGACTATGTTGAAAGCCATTTCGCACACCTGGTTGGCCTGATGAAGTCAACCTTAGCCAAATTTTCAATTTCATCCTTAACTTTTAATTCCATCTCCTTAGATATTTTCCTTAGAGGTATTTGGAAAGGATGATATTCGGACTTAATAGGGAAGCGGTGCTCAACTACCTCTCTAGATAAACTGGGCATTTCAATGTAATCCCAAGAAAAATAGTCTTTATATTCTTTTAAAAGTAAAACTAACTCTTTTTTTGACATTTTCTTTTAATAAAGCACTAACATATGTATTTCTTGGCTCTTGGAAAGTGTCAAGATTTATTTCTTTCAAAGGATCTTGAACTTCATGTTGACTATCTTGAAGGATTGGGAGAGCCTCCAAAACATCTTCAAGTTGTAATTCTTCAAAATCCTTAGTAAAGTTACCTTCCTCAATGATATCTGCATCACACACAATCAGACGTTCCTCAGAATTTTATTCACTGTCTACTACATCAGAAGCTTATGAATGGCAGATGCTGCTACTGCCAACTCCTCTTTGGTGTGACTAATCATTAATTTCTTTAATTATAGAACCATCATAAGCTCTTTGGCCATTTTGAGTAAGGCACGATAGATTTCTCTAGGTAAATCAAATGTAAATATTCTTGGACTTGTTTCTCCATGTCATACTTAGAAAATAAGTGTGTTTTGGATCTCCCCACATTTTTGTCCTATAAAATTTCAAAGGGCCCAAGTCCACATCATAGAACTTGGCTTCTAAATTGTCATCACATGTTGTGATTGGCTTATTATCAGATCAAACCACTTTAACATCATTACCCTTCCAAAAGAACAAAAATTGATGTAAGGATGATGGCAACATCAATTAGCATAAATCCAATCTCTCCCAGGCAAAGCATTGTAATTGGCCTTTGATTCCACAATGAAGAATGTTGTAAGTGAATTTCTACTGCTAATGGTGATTTCCATAGAAAGAACAGTAACCTTGTCTATAAAAGTTGAAACAGTAATATCAGTAAAAATTAAATCTTCCACATTTTTTGCAAGAGCACTCAAAAGCCTAATAAGAATAACATTAACAGTTGAACCGTTATCCATAAGGATCCTAGAGAATGGTTTACAGTTCAAATGAGCCTTGATGTACAAAGGCTTTATGTGCTTGGTCATCTCCATAGAAAACTTCTCAAGGATGACTCTTTTAGGTTGATCCGGCCTAGTGACTTGAATTATCACACCACTTAGATGCTCAACACATGATGATTCTGAACATTTTGCCCCCCAAGTGTGAGGGAACTCAACTTCCTCAACATCCTACATCATAAGCTCTTGGAAAGCATAATCCAAGTGGTTGCACATCCCAAGGACAAAGGTTCTCCATTCGCATGAATCTCCATGTGTTCTTCAATCTCCATAGGTTCATCAGTGTCCACCTCATAACTAGAATCATTGAAATAGGGATCCTCAAGGGCATTTTTGTTAAACTTTGATTTTTTTACCAAGGGTTTCCTAATGCATCACTTGACTTTGTTGTTGTTCTTCTTTATCCCTTCTCTTTGCATCCCCATTCCTCTAAAGTCTCCTTTTTTCAGTATGAGTCAAGTGCTCAAGAAATTTCTTATGTTACACCAGGTGCCATTATCTGTTCTTGGGTTGCACATGCTATGATACCACAAATCTTGGTTGTTTCCTGATGAACTTTGAGGCATCCAAATTCATGTGATATTTAAAGAAACTCTAAGAAGGATTAGTATTATAAAATTATTTTTGCTTTTTATTTGAGAAATTTCCTTATTGGCTGGAGGAATTCTACCTTGAGGCTGATCTCCAGCTACCACCATAGCAATTGCTTTGTTTCCAATGGTTGAAGTATTTTTTTTATAAGATGGCTTTCTCTTCGTTGTCTATCCACCTTCCTCAGAGTCATCTCCCCAACCAGTAAGTTTTATTGATTCTATGGGGATCTGTGCTGATGGCGGTCTATTGTATTTTGCCAGAAAATCAAATTTGTCAGAATGTTAGCCAAGGGTATCCTAATTCTCCTATTTCTCCTTGAGCTTATTTTTGAGATATAAAAAGCTCTAAGATCAATGTCAATTGTGTTGATGGAAGCAACCGGTGGGAGTGGGTCTTCCTCAATCAATATGACTTCTTTCTTCTCTGGAAAATTTAACACTTCCTTATTGATCCAATCCTATACCACATTCTTAAACACCCAATAAACATTAGTAGAATGGTTGTAAGACATGTGATACTTACAATACTCTTTTCTCTTTAATTCCTCCTTTATTAGAAGTTTGTGATCAGGTGAAAGCATGATGAATTTCTCATTGAGGAGAAAAATAAAGATTTGATCAGTTTTGGATATCTCACATATGTATTGCAATTGGGAATTTGAGCCTTGAGATTTCTTCCACGCCTCTGGGGATTTCTTCTCCAGCAATGGGAAGATGCATGATTCAGTATTAGCAAGGTCAGTAATAGTAACCTCAGCATTGGAAACCTCTTGAAAATAAGTTCTCATTGAGGCTTTTATCTTTTGATTCTTCTCTCTGAGCTATTCCTCATATTCACTAACTTTAGCAACAAGCTCATAAAAGTCTCAAAATTTCATACCTTGAAACTTCTTCCTCGGCTCGATATCAAGACCTCTTTAAGCCATTTTGACATATTCCATTTCAGGTAAAAAGATTTTGCACGTATTTATCATCCTTTAGAATCGAGTAATAAAGATATCAACCATTTTCATAGCTTTTTGAGTCAATATAGATAGTTTAGTAATGGCAACCTCTAGTTATGCCTTAAAGAACTAAGTGTGGAATTGACGCTCCATCTCCTTTCATGTAAAAATAGAATTCCTGGGGAGTCTAGCATATCAAGTAAAAGTAGTATTGGTTAGACTATTAGGAAAAAATCACAACTTTAAATTGGAAAAATTTTCATAGGTTGGAAATTCACCACATTGAATTATAAAATGGGCAATATGTTCAAGTATGGATTGACCTTCTTTCCCAGAGAATAACAAAAACTTAGGAACATGATAACCTCTTGGGTAAGGATTATCTTGATCAATCATATTAGGTTATAACTTATGAAATTCAGGTCAGCCCACTTGACGACGACCAAGACCTTACAACTCCTGTACCACATCACGTACAACATCCAAATCCACTCCTCCCATCCTTGGAGCCTGAGGAGGTGGCACATAGGCCTGAGGAATTTGTATCTACCCGTGAGGAAGGTTGCTCCCCATGCCTCTGCTTTCCTGTTCATAGATCCTAGGTTGTAAAGTATGATTATTTCTACAAAAAAAACTTATTGATTAGGCCTATTATTATTAGAAATATTAATATTATAGCTACTAGAGCCGATAGGATTATTAATTTTGCTAGTGCAACCTCTTCCCTTCTATGAGGAGGTTTGTACCTGTCATCAGTGGCTAAAGGAAATCTTAAGGAAGGCCTCATAGAATTAGCAACTTTATCTTGGGCGACCAAATTTAAGGTGTTTTCCTGTTTTAATGTTTGATCAACATTTTTAGAAAGAGGTTGCATTACATTAACCATAATTTTTTCAAAATTACCAAAAGTATCAAAGTTTATACTGTTGGCTTATTTTATTGAACTCGTCACCTGAGGAATTTCCTCTTGTAGTGTTTTGAACTTGTCAAAATTTTGAGAACCA
Organism: Codiaeum variegatum; assembly: GCA_948294925.1. Classification (NCBI taxonomy): domain Eukaryota; kingdom Viridiplantae; phylum Streptophyta; class Magnoliopsida; order Malpighiales; family Euphorbiaceae; genus Codiaeum; species Codiaeum variegatum. The sequence goes on from CAOJBK011815785.1 coordinate 4,853, forward strand.
GTGTTCTTACTAGCATCTTTGATCATTTTCAAACTACTATCCCTATCACGTCGATAGGATATTTGACTACGTTTCAGCTCTGACGAGTCAAAGCTTTTTCAGAATGTTCATCACATGATTCCTTAGACGTTTTTTTGGGAGATGTTTCAACATCAATTGCTTCTTTACCATTATGTAATTTAATCATAGTGAAATGATTTCCCACCGAGTGAGCCAAAAAGATTGTTGGTATCAAATCTTAGACTTGCAGGTGTGCTAGAGGAGAAGTTCCTCAATTGTATGAAAACCTTACTTCTAATCAAATGGTGCAGATTCCCAATATATTTTACCATAATTTGTTTAGATTTCACTAGATTTATATTACAAGATGAAAATAAAACTTAGAATTGAAGAGTGTAAACATGTTGTATTGATTTGTTGAAAATTAACGATTATAGTGAATTGAAAATACTGAGGAAAGCTTGAAAATTGGTGAATACAGTAAAAAGGAAAATTACTTGAGGAAATACTAAAAAGTAAACTAAATTTGTGAATTTATAGTTGAAAGTTTGGTTTGATTGTTGATTGATTGATTGATCTGAGTTGTTGATTGTTTAATGATGATTTGATGTCTATTTCATGTGTCTGCCACTACCATTTATACTACTTTCTTAGCCAGAAGACAAAAAACTAGTAGTCACATGAGGAAATAAATGTTTAGTTACAATACATTATGTTACTTTGTCCCCAAGCCTCGGTATTTTAGAATTCTCCACTGATTTGATGCTGACTCATCACTTGGGCTTTTAGTTGGGTCTAATAATTTTTTGGGCCACTAAACCCAAAAAATAAATTCTTTTGGGCCACTAAAAATTTAATTCTAGTAATTTATATTTAAGACCCAAAATTCATTTTTAAGCATAAACACTCTTCTTCTTACCAATAGTCACTGGTAGGCCCAAATAATTTTCCAAATCTTGTGTTTGACTGACCTCCAATATGTTATTAATGGCAATCCTCAAATCTGCTTTTGTATTATGGTTGACATTACATTAGACTTGAGAAAATTGATTTTTTAGCCTGATGCGCAATTATAGCACAACATACAACCTTTAATATACTCCGCCTCACATGTATTAGCTTTGAAGAATAGTAGACTATCATCTGTGAAAAAAGATGAGTGGTTGACGAGGCTTGTTAAGCAATCTTACATCCATGAACCAAATTCTTCCTCTCCAAATCCTTAACAATAGCCGACAAACCTTTCACACTAACAAAAAACAAGTAAAGGGATAAGGGACTACCCTGACGAAGCCCACGATGAGGGATATTAGGTCCAATTAATTCACCATTATGATGTACTGAATATTGAACTGTTGTAATGCAGAGCATAATTAATTTGACCCAACACTCATGAAAACCCAATCTATCAAGCATACCTCTTAAAACATCCCACTCAATACGGTCATACGCCTTAGACTTATCAAGTTTAAGGGCTACTTAAACTTCCTTCCACTTAGTTTTCCTCTTTAAAAAATGATTAATCTTAAATGCCATCATAATGTTATCGATGATAAGATGATTGGGAATGAAAATATGACCTTATCCAATAAACCTTTCATCAGATTAGCTAGAATCTTTGCCATTATTTTATAAACACGTTGCATAAAGAAATTGGCCTCATATTAGCTAGAAAACTCAACTTTAGATTTTTTAGGAATAAGAACAATGGAAGTTGAGTTCAAACCTGCTAGAAAATGACCCTCATTAAGGAAAGATAAGCAGAAATCAGACACATCCTTTACAACTGTATCCTAATAGTTCTGGAAGAAACCAAGATTTAATCCATCCGACCCTGGTGATTTTTCAGAGAACATAGAAAATAAAGTTGTTTTTACTTCACCTGAATCAAAAGGTCTGATAATTTATACATTACGCTATTTAATAACCACACTTTTACCCTTCCCCAGCACCTCATCAGTGTTAATTTCAGTAGATGAAAAGAGATCGTTAAAATATTGAAGAATATGGTTCCTCAAACCAAAATCCAAATTAAGCCACTCCCCTTGATCATTCTTCAACTCATTTACATAGTTATTTTTTCTTCTAGACAAAGCAAATTGGTGAAAATAGCGAGAATTTGAGTCACCATAAAGTAGCCAATGTTGTTTAGCTCTTTGTCTCCAATAGGCATTTTGTTGATTTTAAAGATGTTGTAGCTTTTTAAGAGCCTCCTAATACTCTCTGGAGGATTCCCTATCCCTTTTAGGCCTCAACCACACTCAAAATCTCTTTTTTGAACTTCCTGAAAGTATCATTTCCCCATTGTTGAAGATTATTAGAGAGTAAGGAAATTTTTTTCATGTAAATTTAAAGCCCCATCATTTGCATTCCACGATTCAAACACATTACGATCCAATCTCAATAATAATCATTAATTAAGTTAAATAAAATAAAATCTAAATATATTATATATAATATATAAAATAAAAGAGTTTAAATAAAAATACTAAACAATTATTTTTAACAAGATAATTGCATGAAGCATCACCAACTATCACGAAATTACAAAATTAGCATGAACTTTTAATTTTAACAAAAAAATCGATGAACTTTTGACTTTTGACAAAATTATCATATGATCGGATTTATGTGCCAAGTCATATGCAAGTGGTGACATGGCATCCCACCAATGATGTGACACTTAATTTGGGATGTCACATCATCACCCGATATGATGTGACACTTAACATGGTATGTGATGTCACTGTTGTACATAACGTGTGATGACACGTCACCACTGATATATGACATGGCATTAGAATCTGGTCTTGTGATCAATTTCGCTAAAATTGGAAAGTTCATGGGTTTTCTTACTAAAATTAAAAGTCTGTGATAATTTTACAATTTTTGTTAAAGTTTGTGATTTTTCATGCAATTAACCCTTTTAAATATTAAATACTAATAATTTAAGAGTTTAAGAACTTAATTATAATTTATAAAATTAATATATATATATATATGAACAACCTACTCTGTATTTGAAAAAATATTGTTCAAATTTCCTATTTTATCGTCCTATAAAGTATGATTGGCAGGGAGAAAATGCTAAAAGCTAGCTTTTCACACAAAAATAAAGGCCTGATTGGAGATGGCATAAGAAACTTATATGTATACTTTAAAGATAAAGGGTAAAAATAACCCACTTTTTTTTACTTTTTTTTTTTTATATATATTATGAAAGATAGGGGTACATTAAAATTTTAAATATATTTTGAAGTTATATATTCTTTTTACTATTTTTTAAAAATAAAAGTGTTAACACCATGACTGAAAAGTCCAATTCAGATTAGCCTAATAAGATATAAAATTAGTTTAAAAGAATCCTCTATAATAAATGAAGGCAAAGATAATCTTTAAATAGGATTCTATTCCCTAAAAGAGATATTAATCCACATATAAATCTACCTCTATAAGAAAGTCTCAATTGCTTACATGGATTTTACCAATCCAAGACTCTATATATAAGTTTGAAATCTCCATAATTTGATACCATATATTCTTTGCTTCTATTTTTTTTTATTTCTTATTATTTTCTCTCATAAATCATTACTCACTCAAGCATTAGAGTGATACTGAGATGAAAGGTTCACGTTTTCCTCTAAATGTTCTTTGTCTTGTAGGCTCTCGTTGATATCATTTTTGGATTGATCTCAACAAAAGAACCCCATATATAATATAAAAGTTCATTTTAGAGTGCACTAAGATTTCAAAATGGTTTAATTTATGATTATGATTCTTAAGGGGTCATAAATTGTAAAGGGATTTTTTAAAAAAGATAGAGATTACATTGCAACCAAAGATATCAATTTACAAATAGGCTATTAAACCATACAGCTAACAAGGATGAATTATGATTTACATTATAATTAAAATGGGCTTTTCTAGCTAAGCTACAGGCCACCTAATTTGAATCTCTATTACTAAATGAGAAAGCGACTTATATAAACTGATGATTGAGTAACATAATATCTTGGACCGCCATCTTAATATCATTGGCAAATGAGATTGGATTCTTGATGGCCTGAATACATAGTTGGGAGTCACTCTTAATAATAACTTCATGGAATTGTTTTTGCAAGGCTAGCTGAACTGCTTCTCGGATGCCAAGGCATTCTAGAGCTAAAGGATTGGATATACCTTAAAAATTTATAGTTGAGGTAGATAAAATGGGACCCAATGCATTCTTAGCCACTATTGCAGTAACTCCATGAATCTCTTTATTGGATACACGTAAGTCACCATTAAGCTTAATGATTCCAACAAGAGGACATGGCCGTGCGCTCTTAAAATGATTGGAAATTGGCTTTAAGGATATTGAGTCATTCCTCTATTTTAGAGCCATGATAATGTTCCATTCCTCAAGAGCTCTTACAGCACAATTGATGGCTTGGAGACTGTTCCTCAAGATTTTTAAAGGTATAGTTGATGGCTTGGAGACTATCCCACCGGATTCCTTCAAAGATGTAAATGTTTCTAACCTTCAATGCACACCATTATAGAAAAGCAACAAGTGAGTTCAACTATTCAGTTTGGTTTTGAGAGTCACAAAAATTCAACACAACTTACCAATAATCAATGATAGTTTCACCATTCAAGAGTGATGATTTCAAACCTAGAGGAGACTCATACCATATGTTTTCTGCTTTTGGAAAATTGGACATCAAACATTTATCCGATTCCTCCTTACTATACTAGTAGTAAAGACTTTAAAATCTTGGCAACATACTCTTCAGATTAGAAATTGAACTTAAGCAGCCCTTATAAATCCTCCAGGTGAACAAAATGATCTTTTTAGGCACTTTAAGACTCCATAGCCATGTCCAAAAAGCAAAGGGGACATTTGTATTGCTAATGGAAATGGAAAAATTTTGAGATGTTATGAAGTATCCCGACTTCACCAAATATTGGCCATTATTTATGTTCTCCCAAATCCAAGTGTCTTTGACATTCATAAAACTAATTGGGATTGAAAAAATTTCTTACACATCTTTATGAATAAACAAATCTCCTAATAAATTCATATTCCAGCCATTGCCATTTGAATTTATATGATTGCGACCAAATAAGGCACTATGAATAACTTACCTTGAATAGTGGATTTGAAGGAGGATCTTCTTAGAACTCCAAGGATTCTTAATTTTTATAATAGCCTAGCCCAGACCAATTCTATATCGAACACCTTGAGTAAGTAATTTCCTACACTATTGTAAACTCTGCCATCCCCCAAGAGGGATTAGATCACCTTTTAGCTTCCAGAAAAGAAGAGACATGAAAATATCTACCTTTATGAATTTTGGAAATCAAAGAATTGGGCTTATCGAGAATCTTCCAGACTTGTTTAGCTAGAAGAGCCATATTAAATGCTTTAAAATCTCTAAATCCAAGACCACCCGAAGACTTAGAGTGATATAACTTCTTTCATGAAATCCATCTAACATGAATATCCTTCTACCACTTTCCCACCAGAATTTGGCCACCAATTTGTTAAGGGATTTATAGAAACCCTCAAGTGACTTGAAGCATCATGGTGTATATTAAGATGGTTAATTCAATCGATTTAGTTAGGATTTCTTTGCCAGCATGGGAGAGTAATAAGTTCTTCAAACACATAAGTTTCCTCTTGAGTTAGTGAAATAACTCCACGAAAGTTTGATTTTGATTTTTGGATTTTCTTACCACATATGGTAAACCAAGTAATTTATATCTTGTTTATCGACATTCTTAATGTCAATAATGGCAATTAATTCTCTCTGTTTTGCTGAAAAAAGATCCAACTTCTCATAATTAGTTTATTGGCCACTCAAGTATGAAAAGTGATCAAGTATCTTTCCAAGGTTTCTAAGAATATGATGTTCAGCTCTGCAAAAAAAAAAGAGAATCATCAGCAAAAAATAAATGAGTAATAGTGGGACACCTCTTAAAATGCAAACACCCTCAATATGTTTCTCTTTCTCAACTCAAAGAATGAATTGAGAAAAGGCCTCCATGCAAAGGATAAAGAGATAGAAGAATGTGGGATCTCCCTGATGAATTCCTCTTGAAGGAATTAAGTAGTTATCCACATTGCCATTAATATTGAAAGAGTAAGTCACCAATGAAGCACACTCCATAGCCTGTTTAATATAAGTATCATTAAAACCCCATGCTTTAAGACATACATATAAGAATTTCCACTCAAGTCTGTCATATGCCTTACTAAGATCAAGTTTTATAGCCAAATCATGTCTTTTTCTCCTCTTATTCTTCAAGGGGTGCATCATTTCATGTGAAATGATAATATTATCCGAGATGAAATGTCCTTTTAATGAGTGTACTTTGGAAATCATTGATTAGTGAGATGGTTTGTTATCATTTATTAGCCATGATCTTCAAAATAATCTTGTAAACCATTGTACATAGGCTAATAGGGCACAGTTAAGAGACTAACTCCACTTTAGGGACCTTAGGGATTAGACAAATTGTGGTATGGTTGAAACTATTTAACATCTTTCTAGAATTAAAGAAGCTTTTGATAGCATTGGAAACATAAAACTTAATAATATCCCAAAATCTTTGAAAAAATAATGAAGTAAAGCCACCATAACCTGAGGATTTTTTTTGGGGGTGGGGAGGGGGGGGGGGGGGGGGGAGTTGTAGAGGGGTATAAAAAATACATACTGAATCTTATAGTTTAAACATGTTTCATTAGCATTTGATTCATAAAATGTGTGACCTTTTTAGGCCACTTAGCTACAACATCATCAAAATGGAAAGGGGATAAAGTGGCAAAAATACTATCAAAATAATTGAAGATAATATGTTTAATTTCCACACTATTAGATTTTAGATTTCCGTAACCAACATTTAAATTCTGAATGTTGACTTTTCTACGTCTAGTACAGGTATGCACATGGAAATTTGGTTGTGTTATTATCCCCAAACTAAAGCCATTGTTGTCATGATTTCTGCCCCTAAAAGCTTTCTTTAGCTAGTTGTTCTTGTATCAATTCAGTTTCCAAGGATTGAATATGATCAAAATTAGGATTTGAAATTTCTTTCAATTGTTTAATCTTCCTCTTAAGCTTTGTACAACTTTTGTTTGCATTGCTATTCCTTACCACATTCCAATTAAACATATTGGGCCTATATTTTTTTTAGCTTACATTGTAAATGAAAAAGATCAAAATCCTTAACCTCTTCTTGCCATACCTTCTTAACAACAACTCTAAATTCATTATTTGAAATCCACCTCCTATGAAAGATGATTTTTTTTTTTGGATTTAATGAAGCATGAAGAGGCAAAAAGTAAGCGACAATGATCGAATCTTAAATCTTCAAGTAGTTAAGCACTTGCTCAATCAAATTTTAATAACCAGGTAAGGGGCATAAAAAAGAAATTGATCCTTTCTTTAATATGAGAAAAACTAGACCTCTTATTGTCCCATGAGAAATCATTGTCTTCAATACCCAAAACCATAAGGCCAAGATGTTGCATTAAATTCTTTACCAACTTTCTCATAGGAGAAACTACTGTTGAGCCACCCATTTTGTCATCAAGATTGAAAAAGACATTAAAAACTCCTCTAAAAATAAACCTATCACCATTAGTGAAGGAGAGCTATTGAAGCTGATTAACTTGAATCTCTACTTATAAACAGACTGTACTAAGGTATACCCCAATGAAATCCCACACCATTCATGCTCCCTTACATTTGACACTAGTATGAATGTAGTAGGATTCCACCTGCAGAATAGTAACATCAAGCTCATCCTTTCATCCTAAAACTAGCCCACCCTTCTTTCTTATAGGATCAACACCTAAAACATTTTTCCAGTCTCATTTTAAGAACACCTTTTCAACTTTACTACCACTATTTTTTGTTTTAGCCAAAAATACTAACTCTAGGGACATGACTTATAAATCCCTTTAAGGCTTTGGATTGTCAAGGGATTCCCTATACCCTGACAGTTCTAGCACAAAACCTTCATGGCTCCTCTTGGGGCCATTTTTGTCTTGCCTCCTTCACGTTAGATTGAGAATCTTCTAAGTGAGAAACACAATATTTTTTTTTCTAGTCATTCAATTCATCAATTTCCTTATTACATCCCTTGACCTTTTAGGTACCAAAATTTCCCCTTATGAAGTACCTTAAAAATGATTGGATGAATCCTCTTTATAACTATCTTTTTCCATCTACATGTTTTGGTTTTGTGGATATCAAGTTCATTTGGATTAAAAGAAGGGTTGTTAATTTCTTTAGAGTAAGTTTGTATAGGAACATTGGTAAAAGGAAAGAGGGTTGGGTCTTTGACAGTAAAAAGGTAAGCACTAATAGAAACTAGGTTATCAAGGGAATTATCATCACTTTTATAATCTAAGCTATAATATGAATGAAAAGGGGGGTTATGAGCTTTGAAGGAAATCCCATTCTCATTAATCTTTGGGATATATAATTTTAAAGCATTAGTAGCTAAAAGAGGGCCCAAAACTTCATCAGTTTTAATTGGGTAAGGATAAGAGAGTATAATCCTAGAGAGTTAGGTTGTGAAGGTAATTTAGGCTTATAGATAATTTCTTTCAAATATTTGGCATTTGGGATTAGAATAAGGAAATTGGAATTCAATGGGTTCGATAGAGAGTAAGTGGCATGCTTACCTTTGTTACTCATCGGGTGATGCTTTCTGATTAGGAGACTATACTAGAAAGGGGGATATAGGCATCATCAAGCTTCTTGTGAAGAACTTTTTCTTGTTTTTCAATAGCCACCAATCTTGTGGACTACTTTGCACCCATTTTTTCACTATCAGAATCTTGAGCCACTCCCCTCACCTTAACTTCTCAATTATGCTCCCAAAAATTCAACTTTCTGACATCCCCTTCAAAACTTTTTAGAGGAGCATTGTGCACACTATCCAAGAGTAATCGAGGAGATGGATCCTCACCAAACTCCGATGTCCTTTACACGTCGACCTATGGTTTAAGTGGAGATTGCCCCTTACTTCTGATTGGGTAGGCATATAGCCAGTGACCAAATCTTGAATCATTTGAAGAAGAGTCTCCATCATTTCCACTCAAGCTACTATTTTTACAAAAATTTGCTATATGTCCAATTATCCCACATTGATATAATAACTTCGATAATTTTTCATACTTTAAGCTAATCCAAGTATAACCATTATGTTTCTTTAAGTTGAAACTAGTAAGCGATAGGTGGAGTATTTTGACTGCAACTCTCAAATGAAGGCACCTACTCCATTAGGGCCATCACTGTTCAAATATACTTCTAAAAGATTAACAAATAGACTTCCTATTTTTTGAGTGTTCTTCCTATGAATTTGACGTAGACTGAGCCCATGAACTTGGACTTAGAAAATGGAAGTATTGCAATCAATCTCCCTCATGGTGCTATTAGGCAACCATAGTTTAATGACCATGTGTTGATTGTGAAAAGTCTAGGGCCTATTTGAGAGAGCTATTTATCTGTCTTCATCCTATTTAAACTCAAAAGAATATACATTATCATCTATCCATTCCACTTTCTCATTACCCTTAAGTCTCCAGGAGGATTGGACTATGGCCAAGATGATATTAGCTTTGAACTTCCTACTAGAAATAATTTTTCCAGCCAGGACATACACTACACTATTTGGTGGGTTGAGGTTAATAAGTTCCTGAGTGGGTTCATTAATTACTAGAGTATTTTGATTGATGATAGTTAATGAAGTTAGATGGTCAATATTTTCCATGTCTTTAAAAGAAGTGAGAGTGAAAAGAAACAAAAATCTGAGATAAGGAGCAAGGGTAAAGAAGGCTATGACAAAGAAATCAAATAACAGAAGAACTAGAAATAGCTCACTATGAAGCTAGGAAAGATGAGAAAGAAACTCTTAGAAAGTCATTGTAAGAAGATTCAAGTTGTAAATTATACCACCTTTATATATACTTTTTCTTAAAAGACATAGATCCATGAATCCAATATTTTAACTGTAGATATGTCCGGCCCCTGAGTGTCTCCTCAATTCTGCTCCAGCCCCCTCAAAATGAATTTAGGCCTCTCTTTTTATCCTTAAAGTCCAATCTAGCTCTATTTCCTTATTTTACTGCTATAAAATAGGCTTCATAATGCTGGCACGGATGGCTCTCATGGCCCGTGCCAACGGCCATGTGGGGAAAACTGGTGGAATCGAGAGGCAGAAAGTTCCTAGGGCTCATGGCGAGGACCATGGGAAGCTACTGCTTCTTTTCCACTCTGTCTAGTAGGCTAGCATGGTCCAGCTCATGTTTTCCACGATCCGTGCCAACGGTCGTGGCATCCGTCCTTCATGGGGTGGGAGAAACAGTAAGCACCCACGGTCCCTACCATGGCCCCTGGCATGGCCCATGGGAAGCTACTACTTTTTAAAAGTCTTCAAATCCTCCCACGGCTAAGTCATATCCTTGGCACGGCTTGTGCCAATGGCCGTGGGAGGCTACTGTCCAAAATTCATCTTCGCTCCATTTTCACGCATTTCTTTCATCTTTCGAGACAGAACCTTGAAATAATTCCTCCTAACTTCGGAAGTCAATTGATTTCTGGGAAACTACTAAAAACACTTAGAAAAAACATATTAAATTCAATTTAATGCACAAAATAATTAAGAATACAGGGTACAATAATACATAATTTGCCAATTATCAATAAGTTTTAGTCTTAAATCCTTTATTTGATGCATGATTTCTTTAGATTAATTTTATGAATATGAGAGCTAGTAGAATAAGTTCTAATTGAATAATTGCATTAAAATTGGAACGTTTGGCATAATTAATTTACCTAATTGCTCAAATTCATAAATGATAGACTATGGATTGTAAAGATCTCTAGACTCATTCATAATATTACATTAAAAATCTTTTATCTTCCTTGCATTAGTTTAATTATTTACTTTATTTTCCAAAACCCAAAATCCTTTTTACTTTTAATTGCACTTTGCAAAGAAAATTAATAAGCCAATGCAAGCTCATTGAGGATTCAATAGCCTATAAATTTACCGTTATTATTGGATAGTATATTTTAAGGCAAACAAGTTTTTGGCGTCGTTTCCAGGGAATATCTAGCTAGGCATTATTTGTTTGTTTCTTGTGCATATTTTTAGATTTAGTTTATTGATTTTATTTTCTTTTTATTTTTCCCAATTTTATGAATGAGAGAAGATCTCTTGCAGAAGAGATTATTCCTTTGGTTGATAACATGCCCAGGACCAGAGTGAAAAATAGAAGGCAAGGAAACACGGACGACCCATAAGATTTTGTGAATCCTCCTGAGGATCAAAGGAGGGAAGAAATTATGGATCTACCTAATAGAGATAGAATTCTAATGATTGTTGACCAACCTAGAGTCATGAGGGATGAAAGGAGGTTAATGAAGGAGTTAGCTAAGCCGGTCATTATCATAGCTACTTCTTGCCTCAAATTGGACACGGTGATAAGGAATTATGAGTTGAAGTCCATCTACTATAACATGTTGCCTTCATTTGATGGAATGGACAATGAGTATCCTCTTAATTTCACTCGAGATTTTTACTCTATCATTTAGACCATCCCTCTTTAAGGTCTGACAGAGGATCAATTAAGGATGATGTGTTTTCCTTATACCTTGAAGGATGCTGCAAGGATATGGCATATGACTTTGCCTCTGGATTCGCTTACTACATGGGAGGAAGTTTATACAAAGTTCATGCAAAAGTTTTATTCCCATAAGAAAACTGTTGAATTGCGTACCAAGATTGTAACATTCTCT
>CAOJBK011816174.1:0-30864 GCA_948294925.1 Codiaeum variegatum
TACCCCTTTCCCATTTATACCACTAGATTCTCACCAAAAAGAATTTAATATTTTTTTAATCTCATCACACACTAACACAGGAGTAAGAAACACACTCATACAGTAGCTGGGAATAGCCTAAACTACATACTTAATGAGCACACATTTCTCCACTCTCGAGAAGAACATTTTATACTATGAATCAAGGAAGTTGGTTGCTATTAGTAAGAGTTTTTTCTCTCCAGTCATAGTCTTTCTAAATAGTCTCTTAAAACTGACAATCATCTCTCATCTTTATTGCAACAAGTTTCAATTTTCTCTCATCATATTGCATCAATTTTTCATTTACTTCATTAGTTTCTCTCTCTTATTAACTCATCTTATTTCATCATCTTCACCTACCATCATGGATCAAGAAAATGATTCTGACAATGAAACCATTAATGAACTAAGTTCTTCTGTTCACTCACTATAGCTTCAAACAAATACGCAACGAACTATAATTGTTGCCAATTTAATTCTTATGGGCAAAGTAGTTGGGAATAGAAGATTTGGCACCAATACTGTCAAGACTACACTACTGATGTCTGGAAACTCAAAGGTGGATTTATTGTTCATAAAATGGATCAAGTTAATGTCTTCAGATTCATGTTTAACTCTGAAGATGATCACAAGAAGGTAAGGATGGTGCACCATGGCATATACAATTTAATCTACTTGTTTTGCAGAGATGGGAACCTTATTTCATAATGGATGACTTCAAATTCAACAAGGAAAGGTTCTGAGTTAGAGTTCAAAGGCTGCCTTTGGAGCAAATCAATTCCAATAATGCTAAAGCAATAGCAGAGACTATCTTTGAAGGATTAATTGAAGTTCAAAATTAACTTAAAACACACATAATTAGAAACCAGTGATTCATATGCATGTCTGGATTGATATTTCTAAGCCATTTCTAAGGGGATTCAACAACATTAGATATGGTCATAAACACTAGGTAATCTTTGCCTATTAAAGGCTTTCAGGTTTTTATAAAAAATTTGGTGTTCTATTACATTCGACACCTAAATTTTCTAATTTTAAAAATTCACAAGAATATGAGATCTTAAATCGTTCAAAAATCTGGTACGAGCCTTGGAAAAGAGCTGAAACAATAGGTCTATATGCACCATTAGAAAGAATTTAAGGCAGCTAAAGTATTTGGATAGTAGAAACTCAGAGAATGCAACATGTGAGGCTCTGATGTTCTCAGCGCATGAAATAACGAAAATGAAAACAAGAGACAATGTTCTAGAGTGTTCTGGGAGAATGGCTCAAGACAAGCTAGAAGGGACATGTGGCAAGTCAGAGGCTTCTACAAGTAAAAAAAATTACTATAAATGAGATAGAATTTAATGAAGATGTCAGCTATGAACAATTTAAGAAGCTATCCATTCACGTTGCTAATTCCTTAAAGAGTTCCATTAATATAGGAATTGTTTCTTTGAAGGGGAAGGAAAACTCTTAATTAGAAATAATGGACTTTAATATTAATAATTCTGGGCTTCAAGATGATCAAGCCCAAAATCAAATGCAAGTCCATCAAAAGAGCCTTAGTGAATCCTCAACATAATACCCAAGTAGGCCTTTAACAAGAATCATTTCTTGCACGTAAGGCCTTTGTTACTACTATAGAGGCTTTGAGTTCAAATAGACTAAATCCAAACCTAACTCTGGAAATTGAAGATCACTTATCATTAACCAAGGAGTCTTTGGTCTTGGATACTTCACCTTCAATGGGCAATAATACCACTACCAAAAGATTCATAAAATTCAAACTAAAAATTATAGCATGCAGCAACAGTAACTCATTTTCAACTACATATCCAGATGAGTCATCTATTCCTTGTATTGATTCAAGCTCTTTTCCCTCAAGCCAAAATGACTTCTTTGGCTCTACTAAAGCCACCCAAGCGCTATGATCTTCATCTGTTGGAATTGTCAGGTATTAGGGTTATCTATGACAATTCATTATTTATACTAGCTTCTCTCTCAATACAGACCCTTACTGGTTTTACTCTCTGAAACTAAACATACTTCTTATCTAGAAAATCTTCATTTGAAATTTGGTTTTAATGAAGCAGCCTATTTTTATTCTATGGGACAAGCATGAGGCCTCAACATATGGTGGAAATCTAATCTTCAAATTGAAATTCTCTCATTGGATCCTCATTATATTCACATAAAGATTCAGAAATCATTAATTGGATGGTAGTAGTATCACATATTTATTTATGGTGATCCATATAAAGAAGGCAAAAGAGATGTGTTAAACTGTTGGCTTACTCTAAAGCCTTCTTCTAAATTTAGCTGGGCTTACAGTGGCGATTTTAATGCCATCACCAAAAGTACATAAAAAAGGGAGGTCATCTCACCTCAGATGAAAGCACCTATCATTTTGTTAATTGGATTCATGATGCAAATCTCATGGACATAGGTGCCTCTAGACCATTTTTTTAGTTGGTTTAACAAACAATTTGGTGAAGGACACATCAGAGAAAGGCTTGATAGAATGTTTGTAAATGTACAATGGTGCATTCAATTTCCCACTACTTTTGCTATTAATGAGCATCTGATTGGCTCCAACCACATACCAATTGTAATTCATTTTGAAGGCCTTAAGCATCATTTTAAATGAGGATTCAGATTTTAGAACAAATGGCAGCAGCTTCAAGTTTTACAAACCAATCTTCCTCCAATCTAGCATTTAATTCCTACTCATCAACTTTACAACACATGAGTAGGAAGATTTCTATTTGTGGAAAGAAAATCAGATCATGGGCTAAAGATAATGTTGGAAATTGTTAACTCATCATAATTAATATTCAAAAGAGATTAGAAGCCATTTATTATAGTGATGGTTCATCTCCTGAATCTAAGCTTGAAGAACAGAATCTACTTTCTCAATTAGATGAGCAATGGGCTGTTGAAGAGCGATTATGAAAATAACAAAGTAGAATCAATTAGCTTCTAAAAGGAGATTGAAATACAAAATATTTTTACAACATTGCCATACAGAGGAAACAATGCAAGCTTATTCACAGACTTAAGAACATAACAGGTTCTTGGCTATCATATTCAAATGATATTAATTTAAAAATAGGATCTTATTTCAATATTCTTTATTATGATGATAAATGCATTGATCTTAGCATACTTAATCCATATATATCGCACTATATTACTAAAGAGACTAATGTTAAGCTTCTTGAACCTATCTCAGAAGAAGAAATTAAAAAGGCAATCTTTCCCCTTGGTGCTAACAAAGCACCTAGGCCTAATGGTTTTCCAGGCACATTCTTTCAAAAGAATTAGAATGTCATCAAATCTGATGTTATTATTGTTGTCAATGATCTTTTTAGCACATGCATCATGGCATTAGATATAAATTTCGCTTATATAGTTCTCATTCCAAAATCTTATTCCCAAAAATGATATAGAGTACAGGCCTATTGGATTATGCAACTTCATCTATAAAATAATTGCAAAGGTGATTGTTCTTAGATTTAAGCCTATTATATCAAGCATTATTAATGATTCATAGGCTGCTTAGTGGCAAATAAAAGTATACATGATAATATCCTCATAGTTCATGAAATTCTAAATAATTTTAAAAGAGTTTCTGAAAATTTATATTCTTGAGGCCTTTGATAAAATAAGATGGCCTTTCATTCTTTATATATTGCGTAAGATGGGTTTTCACATGAGTTTCATTCATCTTATAAAACAGTATATAACAAATGTTTCCTACTCAATCTTAATTAATGGCCTTCCTTCTGAAAAAATTATTCCTTCATGTGGTCTTAAACAAAAGGATCCTTTATCCCTTTATCTCTATACAATAGATGTCAATGTTTTATCTAGCCTCATTAATCATGTTGTTATTTTTTGTCAAATCAAAGGATTTAAATACAATGCTAGCAGTCCAAAGAAATCACATTTTCTTTATGTAGATGATATCATGCTAGTTGAAAGAGCGGAACATACTGAATTAAGTAATTTCAAAAAAAAAATATTTGACTTGTATGAACACTGCTAAAGGCAAAGAGTTAATTATAATAAAAGTGCTATTTTCTTTTACAAAAACACACCCCTTCAATTAAGAAACTCATTATCTAAGCAAATGAATTTAAAAATTATGACCAATAATGACAAATATTTAGGTGTGCCATTGCACTGGAATAAAAACAGAAGCCAATCCCTCTCTTTTCTTCTGGGACGAATCAAAAACAAAACTTTGAACTGGAAAAATAAGTTTTTATCTCATTCAGGCAGAGAAACTCTTATAAAGGTTATTCTTATAACTCTACCTAATCATTTAATGCAGTGCTTCATCCTTTATTATTCTTTTCTGTCAAAAACTTAATTTAGTTATTAGTAATTTTTAGTGGGAAGGAGACTTAAATAAAAGAGGAGTACATCTAACAAAATGATCTAAACTTTGTAGACCAAATATTCTAGGAGGAATTGGTTATAAAGGTTTTTAAATTTTTAACATTTCCCAAGTTACTAAACAATTCTAGAGAATTATTCAATTTCCTAATAATCTTTGGTCTAGAGTTATTAAATCTATTTATTTCACACTTCAAATGTGTGGTCTGCATCTTCTTCTTCAAGGGATTCATGGGCCTGGCAAGGAATGCTAAAAGCAAAGAATCTTTTTATTGACAGATGCAAGAATCTTTTAGGGCTCAAACTTGTATTTAGAGGGATCCTAGGATCTTTAATTCTCCTAATTTCAAAATTCAATCAAACCCTCCTTCCTCCAAAACATTTACTAGGTCAAGGATCTCATTCTAGAATCAAGAGAATGGAACTTATCCAGAATTTATCAAATCTTTCCAGAAGAAGAAGCTAACAAAATAATAAAAATCAACATTGGTAGTAGACATGAGGAAGATTGTTGGATATGGCCTAAATCAAAGTTTGGAGTGCCTACTGTCAAGGTAGTCTACAAGCAACTCCTAGCTTGTGATTCTCAAAATTCAACTAAGAATATTGCCTCTACCTGTCTTTGGAAATTAATATGGAATCACAATCTATATCTAAAGCATGCTATACTTGTTGGGAGAGCCATCAACCACTGTCTTCCTACTAAAAGTAAATTATTCAAAAGGAAGATAAGTGATTCCAACACTTGTGATGATTGTAATAATGTAAATGAAACTGCAAAACACTTATTTCTTTATTGTCAAAAAGCTAGAGGAGTCTGGTTAACATCTTTTTTGAGGGCTTCTTTGGCATTGCTGTCAGAGGCTGTAAAAACATTTTTAGATATATTTTTTTTAAATTTAATTGAGTGATTTTTCTTTTTTTTTTCTAAAACTATATTTTCAAACTTGCTTTTGGAAAAAAAAACATCAATTTACTTGCTTCTTAGAAAAATAGTTTTGAAAAAGCACTTTTAGAAATTTTTGTCCAAAAGTACTTTTGCCAAACATCCCTTAAGTCATAAATGTGATCATAATGCTCCTAACTCTTTTTCAGGCTGGTGGCTACAAAGTATTAAGGAGTTGCAAAGTTTCATGTTTGATAAATCAAAAGTTTTATTGGCTGCTCACCGCTGGAAAATCTAGACTCATCAAAATAAGTTCTTTGAAGGAAAGAGATTCAATCCAAGATCAATTTCTCAATCTGCAATCAGATTTCATTCCCATTTTTGCAAGCTCTCAATAACAAGCAACAACCTAATGTCTCTTTTGTACCTCCTAATTCTAACAAAAAATGGTCAAAGCCTCCTTATGTGTTTATCAAGCTTAATTCAAATGCATCTTTTGACAAATCAAGTGGGAAAGCCTTTGTTGTTGCTATACTTAGAAATCATATAGGAAAACTTGTTTATGGAACCATATAATCCTTTAAGTGTCGCACTGCATAATTGTCTTTACAAAGAGCGCATTCACTTAGATTTAATCAAGTTATTGTGGAATCAGATTGTCAATATGTCATTCATCATCTCTCTAACAATAGTAACAGTCCTACCTTTATGTTGACTCCAAGGTTATCTATTGTAAGAGATATGGTGAAGAAATTCACTAATTATATCTTTTGTTGGATTCCTAAGCAATGCAATGAAGTAGCTATCTAGGTGGTTAGTAAGGCTAAAAACAACGTATTTTGAACCAGTTGGTACTTGTATCCTCTAACTGAGTTGGAGAGTCTTTTGTACAATGACTTAATTTAATAATACAAAAATATTTGACAAAAAAATAATAATATCTTTATAAATTAAGGTCAAACTTGAGTATGAAAAATAAAATTAATGCATATTTGTGAAAGGAGGGCATATCAATTAATCTAGAAACATGCGCATAAATTTGAAATAATCGATTATTTAAAAAAATTTTTGAAGGTAGACTAATGTTCAAATCAATTTTACCTCCTACTTCCCCCAAGATTTAAACATGGAACGTGTTATTGTAAACATTAGCTACTTATCGTCTGACCACGCTCCTCAATGATAAAATAATCGATAAGTTAAATAAGAAAAAACATTATGCATAAATAAATATTCATATATTCTAATTATATTATCAACCAAAATTTTAAAGTTAACTTTTAATTACAATCAAATTAGTTCATTCCTAACCTTTCAAAAATATAAATAAACTTACAATTTCTCTGTCCTAGAATAAATGTCAAGGAAAAACAATTGTCCTAAATCCAATATTGTTTTAGAATTTCAATACATAATTATTCTTATTATTCATTTAAATTTTCTCTTATTTAATTTTATTAAATAACTTTATCAAAATAATATTGAAACATGCAATTAACCATTAATAATAAATGCTTAGTCCACTTAAGTATAAAAAAAATTGTAAGGCTCCTACTAATAAATGTTGAATAGATTAGTAGTAAATAAGTTTAAATTTAAACAAATAAAATGAGTTAATATGGATTTTTATAAAAAGAAAAAGAAAATGTAGAGTTATACTTAAATAAGATTATATAAGTAATTTTATAGAGTTTTTAATTTGTGTGCATTTTATTGAAATGACACTTATTTTGTGAGGGAAAAAAGTATTATTTCTTTTGTCTCATTTAATGATGATGACAAGTTTTTCTTATCCATCTTGAATTAAGATACTTATCTTTAAATATATTGGATTAAGTTTTTCTTTAAACTAAATAAATTATGATTTCTTTTATTATTTCTTTTATAATTATTTTTCTTTAACTAGTAGGATTATGATTGTTTATTATATTAATTTAATAATTATAATTTCTTATTAGATTATGATTATATAACTCCTATAAATAGACTACTTTAACTTATTGTAATCACACATTCAATAATGTAACAATTTGCTAAATTCTCTTTTTGAAATTTTTTGAGTTTCTAGTTTTAAATTTTATTTTCTATGAGTTTGTTCTTATGACAATCTTTCGCGTTAAGCGCTGTGTCATTTAAATATAGATTTTAAAAACTAGGGACATATAAACACTTGCACTACTAATGTGCTTAGTTAACTGTTAAGTGAATATTAAAATTTTATGATTTGGCAATTAATTTCTTCTCGTGAATTACAATTTGGGAATGAAGGTGTTGGCTTGTGAAGGAGTTAATGAGTTGAGAAGTAGAAGTGGAATTTCAAAAATTTTATTTTATTTTTTTTAAAACCATTTTAACAATGGTTGATCAACATTTCAAACTGTTTGAAATATTTCCCTAACAAAAATAGTAGGATCATAACCCGTCAAGGAGTTGATCACCAATTCATATAAAGATACAAATCACAAAGAGGAGAGTTCAAATACCTTTCGCACTTCTTCGTTAAACTCCTCAAATGTGGAACATCTAGTTTGAAATACAGAAAAGATACTAAAGCTAGACCTCTCTTGAATTAATAAATTGCTTGAACCTCATCTCCTTAGTTTCCCAATCTTTTGGTCCAACCTCCTCTTATAATTTTTAAGAGCCTTTAGGGTTTTTGTTATTTTGGACTCACTTTGATCAATATCATCAAGTCTTATTTTTCTTAGAAATAAGATCATGACAAAATAAACTTGAACTCTTCTTTAGCCTCAAGTTTTTCACCTGATGATAGTTGAGATAGCTTGCTTGTAACTCTTAGAAGAAAAATCTCTCACTTAGCTTTTCCATTAACCAATATTACTTTTCTCATAAACAAGAACATTAGAAGAAGATGATGAACAATGGAAGAACACTTCTTCAATTTGCCCACACATTTTTTTCTTCAAGTTGATCGAGAGAGTTACATTTCTAACTCTTAGAAAAAATTCTCTTACTAATGGAAAATAAAAAAGATGATAAAAAAGATAACAAGAGACATATCTAACACTTCTTTTATATCCATTACTTTCTCTATCCTTCCATTCCTTAAATTAATGAATGAATATAGAAAGTTGTTGGCTAGGTGTCAACTTTTGTCTCTTAGTCACACAATAAAAGTCCATAATACTCTTATCTTATAAAGGTTATTACAAATGAACTAGATAGTGGAGAATCTATAGAAATCTTGTTTATCACATCAAATGTGATAAGTTAATCATCTCAAGATTAAGCTAAATTCTTACTCAGTCCCAAATTATTTCAATTTAGTCCTTTCTATTTTATCTCATACAAATCTTGACTTAATTTAAATAAATCATTTATGAATCAAACTTCAAGGTATGTTATAGTCTTTGTAAATTTAATTACAATTTTAATTCAATTATCATTAATAATTAATTAAACTCTTTAATTAACTACTAGTATATTTTTTTATCTATATTTTGGTGATTGATTTATGATGTGTGACTTATTAGGTTCATGTTTTAATTAGCAATGGGATAAAGAAAACTAATTTTCTTTCCTAATATGTGAAATCCTCATTTCACGCTTTGTCCCATAAGTCATGAGTAACATCTAGCATTACATATCATGACTACCTAATTAGAAATGAATATTGACGATCATATCCTTGACATTGCATGGACCTCTTGATCATAATTGGCATGCACTTGAATCATATAATAGTAACATCCTTCATTACGGATTTCCGGTCTCAGCTAGAGTCATGGAATAGTCAAATCCTATATATGCTAGATCATATGATTACTTCTCAATTATAATTCTTGATGAACTGGATTCCTAATAGAAAGTCTTTCTAATGATCTTTATCCACCCTAGTATTGATTTGCATATCAAGAACAACTAAAATTCATATGATTCCTTCTTATTGAACCAAGTTAATGAATCCATTCATGAAGATCACTTATCTCAATATATCATTGATTATGGCCACAACATGCCATATACCAATACGTGAATAACATTAGTATGTAAGTAGTAACAAACCATAGCCACCAATATGCTAGATAACATGTCATTTCAAGTGTAAAGATTATATGTACAATCATAATCTAGATGATACGATATTGACTAATGGTAAAATCCCATATATCCTTCATCTAACACCATTGTTTAACTTTCTCATCTCATAAGTATGTTCACACGTTGTCACGACATCACATGTCTGTAGCATAAGACTCACTACCTCCATACAAATAAGTATCTCATACTTATAATAGATGAAAACATAGGCGATGGTTTTCCGGATTAATGACGTCCCTATCAATAACCCTATGACCATGAACAACCTTTAAAGTATTTGACAAAAGATAATTTATCCCTAATATTCTCAATTCTTTGATAATAGATGCCCTTAGTGGGAATATAATATATATTCAATACAAGGAACATTTCATTTAAAGAATATATATATATAGGACATATACTGCTAACAATCTCCCACTTACAGTAAAGCTAATCTACAGCCAATCAATACAATATATAAGATTCATCTTCTCAAGATGAAAAATCTAATTGTTTGTTGACTCATAACTATAGTCAATGTATCTGTTGTGTTTCCAGCTAAAATTATTTTCTACATTACTACATTGCATATCCAAATGACCTGTGTGATTACATAATATTGCCTTTCTTTCTATTTGAATTTCTAGCGAGACTTGGATTCCTTTGCCTGAGTAATTGTTCCATTGTTATTCCAGTAGAGAGAAACTAGTAATTAAATGGAAGGAACCACACTTAGTTCTATTACGAACTTCAAATCCAAACAACTTTCTTCTGCAGCATTTCATGTAGCAAAATACTTGACATCTATGGTGGAGTATGCAGTAAATCATTACTTGGAACTCTTTCAACAAACTGCTCTTCCATCATAGGTTAATTCAAATCATAAGATAAACTCATTATCATCCATATCTAACTAGATGTCAGAATTTGTGAATACATCAATCCTCAATTTATTTTCCCCATTAAATCAAAACTAAAACTTTATTGCTTCATACTAACATTATATTAATCTTTTCTTAGAAATCGATATGTTGAACACTTCAATACCCCTTTCAAGTGTTAACCTTAGGAAAGTTCTATCACTATTTTCAATCTATCTCTATAGATTTGAATTCTACGAATATAGGCGATTTCTCCTTAGTCTCTTATGGAGAAAATTTAGGATAAATAAACTTTCACATTTAATGAGCATGCTAATGTCATTACCAATCAATAATTATTATCGACATTTAGTACAAGGAAAGTGTGCTCCCACTAACCTTCTTATACACTTAGGTTCATTTTTATTCTTAATGAAATCAAACAATTTGATTACTTCATCAATACAATGACTCTAGCTCCTCATAGTTTGTTTAAGACCATAAATAAATGTCTTAAGCTTGCACACTTTGAAACTTTATTTAGGTTCTAAACCTTTAGATGGTTCCATAGAAATATTTTCCTCAATGTCACTATTAAGGAAACTATTTATTTCATCCCTATGCCAAATCCCATAATCATAGTGTACGGAAATTGCTAAAAAAATCATGATGGATCTAAGCATAGGTATGGAAAATAGGTTTCCTTATAGTCAGACTCTTCCTTTTAGCAAAGCCCTTTCGCTATAAGCTTTTCTTAAATGTCACCACATTTCCATCTATGCCAATCTTTCACTTGATAGTCCATTTATCCCCAATGGGTATAATACCCTAGATGGATCAACAAGTTTATCGACTTTGTTCGCATATATGAAATCCATCTTGAATTTCATAGCTTTTAGCCATTTTGAAGAATTTATATCTCATATAGGTTCCTTAAGTTTAGTAGGATTAACCCCTTGATCAACTTCTTAATGAATGACAACTTCTTTACATTCTCATGAAGAAATTCGTATCTTTCTAGAAATGAGATACTCTACTAGGTTTTCAAGGTATTTGAGTGGATACATTATCAATTGGAACTTTCTCTTAGGGATAATCAATTTTCATTTGGTCATTTTGTTGGATCTTATCGAATAACACTTCATCCAATAATATTTTTCTATCTTTGCAAACTTTTTAAAGAAACTCTTTCTCAAGAAAAATGACTTCCCGGATAACAACAATTTTTTGCACTTGGAAGATAACGGAAGTATCCTAAACTACCTTTAGGATATCTAACAAACCTTTCTTTAATAGACATTTTCATCCAACTTATATGTTTCTTAGCTTTTTAATGTGAGTTAAACACCACAAATCTTAACATACTTAAGAGTTGTTATTTACTACTCCATATCTCATATGGATTGATAGAAATAAATTTGGATGGAAATCTATTAAGGATTTAGGAAGCTATCTATGTTGTCAATCTCTATAAAGAGATTGGCAAACATATATAGTTCATCATTTTAACATACCATATCCCATAACATAAGATTTCACCTTTTCAGACATCCACTCGACTATGGCATTCTAAAAGGATTCAATTGTAATATTATACTATTTTTCCTTTAAGAAGTTTTTAAACTATATACTTAAGTATTCACCTCCTTAATCAGATCAAAGAGTCTTAATACTTTTTCCGATTTATTTCTCAACTTCCTTCATGAATTACTTGAACTTTTCAAATAGCACATGTCTATATTTCATCAAATAAACATACTCTGACCTTGAAAGATAATTTGTAAATGTGATGAAATATAGATATCCTCCTTAATCCTTTTCTCCAAATGGATCAGATACATTTTTATGTATGAATTCTAAAATTTATTTGGCTCTTCCACTTTGTTCAACAAAGAGTGATTTAGTCTTTTTTTCCCTTGATCTAAGATTCACAGGTTAGAGTAGGTTCATTTCTAATGAGTCTAGGATCTCCATTTCAACAACTTTAGAATCTTATGTTTAGCTAAATGACCTATTCTAAGATGCCAAATTAATTTTGATTATAAGCAATTCCTAGTCAGTTTTAAGAAATGAGAATTGAACATGATTGAATTAAGAATTTTACCTTTGCTTTTCCGCTTTGAGAAATAGTAGGAGTGGATGACTTTACCAGGATGGAGCCTGTCTCCACTGTAACATAATAATAAAAATAAAAGAAGCGAAAGGAAAACTTTCTATATTTTAAAATATGTAAAGTCATGTTGAAAATTTGTCTCAATTGATTCAAATGTTTTTTGCAATTTTGTTTGTGTCTATAGAAAACTCATCAGCATTCTGGTGTTTGAAAAGTTTTTCTGAAAGGTACCCAGAGGGCAATATATATCTAATTTAATGTATTTATTTTCCCCACTTATTCTCATATTCTAGCTTCACCATGGGCTTAACTATAGGGAAAATTAGCTTGGTTGGCACATAAAAATGGTGCATGCACAGGGTGTTTTGCTCATGAGAAAAGTTCTTCATGCTTGAGCAATCTGACTTGTTTTGATTTTTTATTTTTTAGATTTTTGGGTCCATTTCAAGTCTAATTTGGGTCTAGTTTGTGTCCATATGATTGTACTAATATAACAGGGCTTGATGGTCCCAAATTGAGGGTTTTTTTTTTTAGTTTTTGTTCCATTTGAATTAATTAATTTGTCTTGATGATATGGTCCGATCATGGAGAATTTTACACGTAAATTATGCAATCTATTTTTTTTCATCAAGCAGGGGGGGTGGGGGATGGAGGGAGGGAGGGCACTGCCCCTGAAGCAACAAGTCTAGTTAAGTGTTATGAGGCAGCCATGTCAGAAAGGTGCAAAATTGAGGGTTCACATCCATCGAGGATCCCTATCAAATTAGTGATCAAAGTACAAAAATCCTTGAGCAAATTTCTGATCTCACCCTTGTCTAATTTATTATCTTTGATAAATGGTTTCAAGATCCTAGCTATTTGAATTTGATTCATTAATCCTGTGTCCATGTCATGGTTTGCTTGTGCTACAACTACACTAAGGGTCGTGATAGTGTCTTGACTCAACTCCATCAACTTTGTGGGATTGGATCATGGTTATAATCAAGGTCACTTAAAGTTCTCTAAGGTTGAGCTATTGTCTTAAGAGGTGAATAGGGTTTTTTTTTTCATATAAAGTTTTAGAATTCTGACTTGTATCGGCCACATGACTAATCCCAGGATTTTATCCTTCCTAACTATTCTTTTTTTGGGATTCCTCGGTTTACACTTTGTCCCTAGTAAAGACGATTACTAGTTTATATTGGGTTGTCTCTCGATCGTTCTTAGGTGCATCAAAGTTCTTCATAGTATTTGGCTTCAAAGGTCCAGTAGCCATTCTATCTATCTATCTTGGAAAGGTCCCACTGGGTGTGCCAAAAAGATGTTTGGATCCGTAGCTGTCGGTCACAAAACTACCTTTAGATTATTTGAAATGAATTTTCATTCAAGATAAGACTAATGAACAATATTGCATGCAAATGACACTCTTTTGTATTTTAATATATTACTATACCGGTACAAGAAAATACAATTTTTTTTGAAGCAATCTTCTATAACAAATTGGAAAATATAACTGATAACCTCCAAGAGCGCCATATGTAGGCCGATGACCGCTAACTTCCCTCGACTAGAGTAAAGTGCTTGAAATATAACTATCATTCTCTAGATATAAGCAGATGGATAGTCACCAAATTTAGGCAGGTTATAGTATATAAGTTGAAGACTATAAATCATAATAAGCGGTGAGATATAGGCAACAATGATGTAACTCATTTTTTTAGCGATGAGCTAAGAAAATTTATGTTGTTATGTATAATAGTGATGTTAGATTTCCATTTAGGGAATGAACAATCAATATTTGTAGTCTGTTTTAAGGGATATTTCGGTTTTGAAATTTCTGTGGTGGAGGAAATGCTTTCTGGGCCTCTCCCTTTTCATTATGAAGCCTAATAGTCATGTTCTTTGCTATTGCTTTACATTCTTGGGCTATTATGGGCTCGGTCAGCCCTGGTAGAATGCATCAGTTTAAACATTTATTTAAATGATTAGTGGAAAAAATAGAACTAAACACAACATTATTATTAGTATGCAATAGATAAAATTTTCCCCAAAAAATACTTATATAGTGGACAAATTGAATTAAGAGGTGTACTGAACTTAAATCTTAATCTCTTGGCCAAAAAGAAAGAAATCGAAATTCAATTAAATTATAGCAATAAAAAGAAGAAATCTCATATTAATTATTTGTTGTTGGAGAATAGGGTTAATTTAACTTATGTTCACAAGATATTTTACTTAATTTCACTAATGTTACTAAATAAAAATTTTTTAAGAGTAAAATCCTTAAATTATTCATTATTATCATCGTCAAATTTTGGATAGAAAAATGACTGGTTTGTCAAGTTAGATAAAAAAAATATTAATAAATTATGCCACATGAGACTCAAAAATGAGAAATTATAAGTTTTTTTTGTTGATGAATAAAACTATTATAGTCTCACATTGAAAGGCTGAACCAAACGTTGATGAATCAAACTACTATTATTGAGGGTTTCAAAAATGCCATGAAAAAATGATTACATTTCCTTGTTTGTTTATAGGATTCCATTAGCCAATTCCACCTTTTTAAAAGTAGTGTATATGTAATGATTTCAATAATTTGGCTTCGTTTTAATTTTTAAAAAAATACCATAAATCGTTCTAGCAGTCGGATCATATTATATTAGGTCTTGTTTCTCAAATTCTATTACAATTATTATTTTTTTTATTTGTGATTATCCCTACAGATATGGACTATTATAAGTATAGTTCAGGGCCGATAACATGAGTTCGTGTAAGTATGGTTCATGTAAGTATGGTTCGGGACTAACAAGAGTCTAATTATACTAGTTATCCACTTTAAACCCCGATCTCTTGAGGGCCTCCCCTCATGACTTTCGGGGTTCGGACGCTTGACATGGACAGCTGTTTACATCACTCATCAACCATCCAGTCATGTCACAGTCCTATTAAGGGTACCTCGTGACCTACTCAACGCAGACACGTGTCCCAACTACAGGGATACAATCTTACAAATACCTCCCAAAGCACCCCATGCAGGGTAAGATTACGCAACCCATTTTCAGAGAGTTCACTTGATTTCTCTCCTTTAGCACAATGACTTGACTGTCGGAGGGTTTAAGATGTACACTCGTCCAACTACCCCTAATCATTCTCTATAGTGCATGTTAGTCATATCCAATCAGAGAAATTCTTTTCCAACCCTGTGGAGATAAGCACCACATCACCCACACATGACCCACTAGTAGTAGTAATTCCTTCATCTCAAAAAATAGGATTGTTTAATTACTTTTTTTTTTGAAAGGTTGTTTAATTACTTTAAATGTTCCATATTATAATTTATTTTAAATTTTGAAGTAATAATTAATTAATCTATTAATAAAAATACTCTTAATTAATTGACTCTTCATTTTTATAGATTATTAATAATAAGAATAAAAAAATTACATATAAAATTAAGTATAATAACTATAATTTCTTAATTCATGTGAAGAAGATAAACAAAATTATATTTTGGAGACTGAAGGAGTATACTACATTATTAGTGCAAGTCTAATAGTACTCGCTATTTCACTTTTTATTATATTATAAAATATTTATTTTTTATTGTTTAAATTCTCTTTAAATATGTACTATTTTAATAAGACTTCTTATCTTATTCTCTATTTCAATTTTTTTAAAAGAAAAATAAGAATAAATATGTTAAAAGTTAAATTTTCATTTCTCAAATTTAAGCAGAGAGAATATAACTCATTAAAAAATTTAAAGAATGATTGAGATTTAATAGCTTGTCGAAAATATTAAATTTAAAATTTACTCTTCAAAAAACAAAAAGAGCCTTACTTAAAAAGCTCTTGAAATTGCTCTTGTTAATTACCATCAAATGGATTTTAGGGCTCCAAACTGAACACTCTACTTTTCATTGAAAAGTAACATTATCCACTAAATTTATCACTCAAAAAGACAAAACACTATGGGAAAGGAAAAAGAAAAGAAAAGAAAAGAAAGGATCCCTTCCCTCCCCATCCCTCAATATTTACCAGCAATGAGGGCCCCAGCTATCTTCAATTTTTTCCGAGAATGAGTTTTTTTGTTTGTTTAAAGATAAGTTAAATGAAATATATTTTTTATGGAGTTTTCTTAAATTAATTTATTTTAAAACAAAATAACTATACTTTATTAAAAAAAAAAGAGGTATATTTTTGTGAAAAAGATCAAATCTTAATTTATATTTTTTTACAATTCAAGTAATTTTTTCATAATTCTTTATAAAATGCACCAAAAATTTTTAGTTATATAAAAATATAATTTATTTTATATAAAATAATGATTTTAAAGAAAAAATAATTAATTTTATAATTATAAAATACAATTATTTTATAAAATAATTAAAATTTCTCATATTTTTTTATAATTATGTTATTTTTAATAAATTATTTAAATGTCTAAATATATAATAATATTCTTATCATTTTAATATTTTTTATTAAACTATTTTTTTTATATTTAAAATTTTTTTACACATATAAGAAGATTCATTAAAAAATAATTTAATTTATAAAAAAATACAAATAAAAAATTATTTTTTCACAAAAAAATACCATATTTTCTTAACAAAATACAATTATTTTGTTTTAAAATAAAATATCAGTAAAAAGCACACATTCCTTATATATACTAATTGAATAGAAGTTGGAAATGAGCCCTACTCCATGTCCTTTTTTCTATTTATTTAGAAAAAAATACATTTAATACTATTTTTTTTAATTTTAATTATAAAATATAATTATTGAAAATTTTTTATAAAAATATTATTTTTACAAAAATACCATATATATTTAAAATATATGTGATCTAAACTTAAAATATACATAATAAATATTTAATAGACATATTTCTGGTATATATAGTATTTTTATAAAAAAGTTTTAAAAACAATATTTTTGTAAAAAAAATTATATGATTTAATTAATTTCATTTTTTTTTTGTATTTTTGTAAAAATTCCATTTATTTATTTATTTTTGGTGAGTTAGGGTATGACACGTCACCCATCTGCCTACTCTGTTGGCTCATTCGGCTCTTCTTTGACCAAATACAATCATATTGACTAAGTCCATTTCTTTGACCACGTTAACCACACCCTCATATAAGACGGTGCCACCTTCATTAATTGATAATAATAATACTCCTCAAAATAAATAAATAAATGCTTTCAAAATAATAAATAAATAATCTTCCTCTCTGGTTATAAAAAATCTATATTTTATTTTTCATTATATTAATTAAATAAAAAATTTTAACCACAAAAAAAAATCAAAATTTTATTCTAAAACAGTTACTATTCACAAATAAGAGTCAAACTTATATTTCAAGATACAATTTGGAATGTGTCGACAGTGGCATTCAGAAAATTTTAAAATGTCAAATTTATAAAGAAAACATTATGTATAAAATTTTTCATAAATCATAAAAAGTTTTTCAAAAACTACAATTATTCTTAACGATCTCTCATATTTTGAATTTTATTTAAAAATATATATTTTTTTATAAAAGTAAATAATAATTCAATAACTAACACTACAAAAAAAAATTTAAATACTGTCGCAATTTACTGACGCATTTTTTTGCGTCAGTAATTACTGTCGCAAAAAATAGAGTTACTGACGCCATACTGACGAAAAAAAAACAAAAAATTTTAATTAATTACTGACCCAACCACTGACGCAAAAAAAGCGTCAGTAATTACTGACGCATTAATTTTTGCGTCAGTAATTTTTTTGTTACTGTCGGAGGAAATACTGACGCAATTTATGCGTCAGTAATTAACTGTTCGGCGTCAGTAACACCAGTTACTGACGCATTTACTGACGCATAAATTGCGACAGTAAATGTTGATTTTTTTGTAGTGTAATCCCTATATTATTACACAGTTTATATTTTATGTAAGCAATTGCAGAAAATGCTCTTTCTGCATTTGCCGTTATTATGGAAGAATATTTTTGTTTAGTTAAAGGTTTAAATAATTAGATTTTTCTTTTCTGTTCTAAAATTAATTGAGAAATATTTTTTTTCCTACTTCAAAATTAATTAAAAAAAATATCTCTTTTAATTATTCTAAAATGCATTAGAAAATCTCATATTTTAGTGTTTAGTTAAAGGTTTAAATAATTGGATTGAAGTTGCAATTTGTCTAACTAATTAATAAATATTTTTAATTATTATAAAATATTACATCGATATAGATAATTTTTTTTAGTTTGGGAGTTGCAAATGCCCCCATTTACCTGTATACATCCTGCCAATCATCTATAATTAAAAAAATATTTAAAAAATAATATTATAAAAGTATTTTTCAATATGAATACATCAATATATCTTTTATATTATGAATTAAGTTTTTTTATTAAAAAGTTTATGGTCAAACTTGAGCATAAAAATTAAAGTTTGATACTTATTTGTGAATAAAAAGAGTAATTGAAGTCCACTATTCCTTTTTTGGATATTCCACAAAGATAATTTATGTTGGTGTTAAATCTCAGACTTGCAGGCGTGCCAGATTAGAAATTCCTTAATTGTGTGAAATACTGACTTTTAATCAAACGATGTGGATTCACAAACTCATTTATCACAATTCGTTTAGATTTCACTAGATTTAGATTGTAAGATGAAAATAAAACTTGGAATTGAAGAGTGCAAACATGTTATATTGATTTGTTGAAAATTAATTATTACAGTGAGTTGAAAATACTGGAAAGGCTGAAAAAAGAGTGAATACAGTAAAAGGAAAGATTGCTTGAGGAAAATGCTAAAATTAAAACTAAAGTTGATTTGAAGTTGATAATTGATTTAGTTGATTGATTTATTGTTGTGTTTGGATGATTGGATGTGTATTGTGTATCTGCCACTGTTGCTTTTATACCACTTCCTCAGTCAGAAGAAAGAATATCAGTAATCACCTTGAGGAATTAAATATGCAGTTACAGTACGTTGCATGCCTTTGTCTGTAAGTCACTGGTTCTGGATTGATCCTGAGTCAATTTAATCATATGGACTTCTTGATTGGGCCTAATGATCTTATGGGCCATTAAATTAAAAAAATAAACTCTTTTGGGACTTCAAATAATTAATTTAATCAATTTATATTTCTAAGCCCAAATTTTATTTTTAGGTATAAACAATGCTTCCCACATGTTATAAGCTTGATCCAAAGCTTATAAATATGTAACTTATGGTTTTCAAGCTTCAATTTCCTCAATGGTGAGACCTGCAGCCCAAATAATCAAGATCTTACAGCTTGTGGTGACAAATGGATTTATGAAAAGTGAGAACGTAATCACCAAGCTCATTTGAATCAAGAGAAATGTTTGAAAGAACAAATTTTGTGGGTTTCAAAATTTTATTCTTCAGGTTCCTCAAATAAAACCACTGCTAAACCATCCTCAAGAAAAAATTTTCCAGCTAACAGTTCAAATACAAAATTTCCAATAAATTTTGATTCCAAAAATGGAAATTCAATTAATTCCCCTAATTCCTCAAAAATCTCAAAATTTCAAAATTAAAAAAAATCATTATCTTCTTCCTCTCACCAAACTTTCCAAAATAAAAACCCCCACAATCTTTCTTCTCTATTTCCCTAAAAATTCACTAGAGTTGCACCAAGCACCGCTGCCAAGCCACAACATGCAGCAGTGAGCACGCGAGGAGCAGCAACCCCAGACGCAGTGTGCGTGCAAGCCAGGCCTTCCCCAAGCGACGTAGCGTAATAGACTGCATCAACCCAAGCGACGTAGCACAACAGGCAACATCAACCCTAGGCGATGCAGTAGAATCCAAGCAAGGAGAGGCAAGCGACTCAACTTAGCCTACCACAACTCGACCACGTGAGTGGGAGCTGCAGTAGGTGAGCACGCACGCCGTGAGCTAGGCACCCTAGCAACAACACTAGTGTGTGATAGCAACAAGGCAGCCATGCTAATGTACCAAGGCCTAGCCCCCACCTCCAAATTCGATCTTTTTGTTTCGTATCTCCATTCCAGAAAACACCAACAAAGTTTTTTTGCAAGCCTATTCCAAGAAATCCAAGGGTAAGTTTTAATAATTTTTTTGTTGAAATCCTTGAATTTTTCTCTTAGGAATTGTTGAAATTATATTAGAAATTGCTCGAGTTTGATGCGTTTTGTTGGGTTTTGTCAAATTTTTTTTGAGGAATATTTGAATTTTAGCAATTTGATGTTAAAATGACCTTGGAAATCTTGACTTAATGAAAATTTGTCTTGAATTTGTTGAATTAATATATTGTCATGCTGATTTTCTTGAATTCCTCGGAGAAATTGTCACTTAGATTATTAATGCTACTTGATTTTTTACTGATGTACAGACGAATTTAAGTAATTTGATGCTAGAATTAATTTGACAAACTTGATTTCCCCAAGAAAAATGATTTGAACTGATGAGTTGAAATTTTGAGTTCCTCAGGGACATTGACAATACCGTTGTTGGTTGAATCTTTACAAGTTAATTTTTCATTGATGCTTGTCAAATTTTTATTGATAATTTGATATAAATAATTGAAATGAACTTGAATGAACAGGTTTCCTCTGGAAATATCTTTCAAACTTACTTTTGCTCCTGAGGAAGTTCTTGAAATTTGAACTATAAACTTATTCTTCCTTAGGCTAAAAACGTCAGTTTCTCAAAATTTCTTTTTGATGAATTGGTTTAAATAATATGCATTGATAGTTTCATAACCAATTCCTCAGACAATTCTAGTTCTGACAACAAAAATCACAATAGCACTTTGTATTATGCCATATTTAATGCAGTCTTAGCATGTGGTCAGTATAATCACAAACACACTAAATTGTCCTATTGCATTTGATGTTTAAGTGACAGATAATGTCTGACATGAATGTTCCCCAAGAAAACTTAGTATGATTTGCCAAATTTGATTCAACCATGCATTTTTGCCATGAACTAGTTGTTAAATTAAAATCATAGTGCATGAGAATTTCAAAATTCTAACCTGATCCAATTCTTGATTTTCAAGAAATATGAGCTCTAAAGGTGCTAGCAGCTCGAAAGTTAAAGAGAATATCCGACCAGTGAGTTTTTAACTTTGAAATTCAAATTGCTAGCTTAAGAGTGTGATGCTAACTTATACTTTCTTTTGAATAGATATCTTCACTACCTTCCTCACTACCTGCTAAAGTCTCTGATGAATTGCTTGATGAATTTGAGGTAAATGATATTTCAAGAAAGAATTTACCCATTTTTGCCATACACATGCTTATGTTTACTTTCCACCGCAAGAGGTGAAGATTGAAATTATAAAAGGGGTTGAGATTGAGGATTGTCCTAGCTTTCTAGATATCAGGTAAGTATTTTGACTATTTCTAATCAATTTCCTTAGAGATTTCTCCTCACTGACCCCAAATTTTTCCACTTCTCTAGTTTTCATATAGGAGCAAAAGCCAACAAGCAGCAACGTTAACTCCTACCCCTACCAAACCACTTGATATAGGAGATCCCCCTCTTCCTTGCTTAGGAACTCCTAATGAGATGGTTTATTTATCTGCATTAAAGGTCTTTGACGCCAGAAAATCATGGGTGAAGCACATTTCTAAATGGGGCCGGTGGGTCCATCGGTTGAGAGCACTGTGGCGTAAAGTAGGATTGACTAGGCATCTCTCAGTTCATAGAGCTGACCTTGAGAGAGGTACCTTCTATGCCTGGACTCCTTACTGTAGCTATGAGATTCTGGGCACCGAGTAGTAATACATTCATTTTCCTATTTGGCCATATGATGATCACGATGCTTAATGTTTTTGTTATGACTGGATTGCCTATTATGGGGAAGGACATTATGTGTCTAGTTGATGAGAGATGATTCCCGAGGTATAGTTTACTTCTAGGAGCTTTAATTCATATACTAGTGCCATTTCTTCGTATGTTGACAAAGAAGATGACCCAGACTCTGAGGACCATGTGACTTTCTTATGTGTACTACTATGCAGGCATATTTTCTTCTCTTCCTCAAGGAGACTTGGTGTTGAGTATGTACCATTGGCATATGCCCTAGACCATGGAGATCATTATGCAATAGGGACTATACTTTTAAGCAATTTATACACCAAGATGAGGAGATGTGTACAAGATAGTCCAATAAAGTTCTTGAATGGAAGCTTGTGGTTTCTTCAGTGTTGGTTACTTACATATTTTCTAGAGTTGAGTGATTTTTCTTCCCCACCATCTCTCTCTTCAGTTTCTGAAATTAGGATAGACTTGTTGAGGCAAGAGAGATCTTTGGTAGAGGAGGAAGTTAGATCTCTTTTCATTAGTACGGAGAAAAGAGAAAAAGAGAAATTATGCCTCTTTAAAGATTTCTACGATGAACCAAGGTGGCTTAAATTCTTTGCTCCATACAAAGACTTGATTTAGAGACATATTGTTTGCAGCATTACCTCACCGAGCCACTGATTACTGGTGCCAAGCATGCTTTTAGCCATCGGAGGTGGCTTGGCTTACACCCACATAGGCTTTGAATTTTATATGCCTTTTCTTTGTGGCCATCACTTTCATCTTTCTACAGGTGTACCTCCTGATGCTATTGATGCTTCCATCATCCATCTATATGGTACATATCCAACAAAGTCCTTTGGGGATGATTTAGTCAGTATTAAGCCTATACTGCTTAAGCTTGCCTTCCATGTGACTTTGGTGGGAAAGCACAATAAGGAAAATTATATTTTTTGGTGGAGTACCCAGTACCCCATATTTGTGGAGTCAACACCAGAATCACTAGGTAAGGAATCACATTTTGATTTTATTTTATTTTATTTGACACTAATTCTTATTTTGTCTTTGTGTTTGCATCTATAGAAAAAGATGGTGATGAGGATGGAGATGGTGCCCTAGAAGCATCTGAGGGAAAGAAAAATAAAGGTGCTGCTAAAAAGGGAAAGGCTATAGCTTCTAGCTCCAGCAAAGGGAAGCAGGCCATAATTCCTCAAAAGGGAAAAACAGAGCAGAAATCAATTAAGACCAAAGCACCTCCATGATCTTCTTCAAGACTAAAGGCGACCCAGACACCTTCCAAGAAAGCAAAGCCACTAGATGTGGTGATAGTCAAGGATGTAGAAAACTCTAGGGAGTCTGAGGACTCTGAGGAAGAGGGCTCAAAACTAGCCACAAGTTCCAATAAGTTCTTTCATTTCTTCTTCATGATTTCAATATTATATATTGTTATTGCCTTGGGGAATTGCCTTTGTGATGTTCTGCCTTTGAAAAATAGTTGATATCAGAGAAAAGGAGGCCCATGCACAACCTCGAGACTCTCCTTCCTCTATGGGATCTTCTTCCATTGAGGAAGATTACAATTTCCACCTATAGAATGTGCTTATCTTATAAGAAGAGAAGGAACCAACCCCTCATCCTCCACCAAGTGTCCATTCCCTAGTTAGCCATCTTTTTGCCAATAAGGGTTGTTTTCTTTACTTATTCATGTATTTTTCCATATCCATTGCTTCTTAATTTGGTGTATTGGGGATCTTTCTTTTATTTACTTGGACATGATACATATGTTTGGCACGTTATGACATAGGATGATCTCTCCCTAGATTTGAGCTTTTTTTTTATTCACCTTCATCATAGCAAAACCAGAGCACATATACAATACTTACTGAGGAAGAGGTTGCCAAAGACAAAGACATTCTGAGGACTATGTCTACAAAAGTGATTGGGGAACTCACTGGCCCACATAAATATGATGTTTTAGAGAGCCTTGGCATCTAGATTAACATTAATGTCTTCACTTAAGGAAAAGATTATGTGGAGATTCACTCATTTAGATGAGGTTTGTGCCAAGCAAGCAGAGATTTCAAGAAACTTAACAAACATCAGCTAAAAGAAAGCCGAATACCAAAAGCAGCCATAGGAAATCAAAGAGATGAAGTCCAAAGGAGCTGGGGCTAGTGCTTCCTTTGACAAATTGAGTGTAGATCTTACAACCATTGACGAATGGGTAGCCACTGTAAAGGAATAGAGGACTGAGATGTTGAGGATGAATAAG
Source organism: Codiaeum variegatum (assembly GCA_948294925.1). Taxonomy (NCBI): domain Eukaryota; kingdom Viridiplantae; phylum Streptophyta; class Magnoliopsida; order Malpighiales; family Euphorbiaceae; genus Codiaeum; species Codiaeum variegatum. Next base: position 24,358 of record CAOJBK011816174.1, read on the forward strand.
TCACTAAGCAGTTAGTGTCAAAAATCTATGGATAAAGCTAAGGCAACATGGAAGTTCTTATCCATATAGAAGGAAGTTGTCCAAGAGTTGAAGAAGTAAGAGAAAAAAAAATAGCAGAAAGCAAGCCAAAGTGCGATGAGGCTTAGGAAAGACTTAAGAGATTTGACTTTGATTCCATGTGATTTGTTTTGTCTTTATGTATTGTTATTACCTCTCTTTACTTATGTTTGTGTTAGTTTGTAGAACTTGAATTTGCTTGGGATCTTTGAATTACTTTGACTGTGAACAGGTACTGATGAAGGCCTTGGGCCTAAGGAATGTGAATTAAAGGCACTAATGCCTTTTGGGAATTATTGATTTTCACAGAACACTTTCACACAACAACATCAAAACCATTCATTTACATAAGGAAATATTAAAAATTCAGCAAACATGTTGTCAGAATTTTAAAAAATTCAGCAAACATGCTGTTGAAATTTTATTAAAAATCCCAACTTTTCTTTTATTTTGTCTTGAGGAAAATAAAACAAGCATTATTCAAATATGAAATAAATTTCATTTATTTATTTATAAGCTTGCCAATAAGAATTGGCATTTATTTTGGCCAAAGGCCATTTACAACTATTTTATTACCGACCTTTCCCATATAGTGGGAAAGTTTTTTTTCAGGTACATGTCGTTGATGAACCTCTTGTATGGCTCTCCTTCCTAACTCTCCAACCAGTATGCATTGCCATCCAACACCGGGTGCCCTCTAAATGGCCTCCCCATTGGGAGACCATTTCCCCGGCTCTCTGTCTTTTATTCCAGGTGGCAATATAACTTTCTACACTAAGTCACCTACCTCAAATTTATTTCTCTTGATTCTTTTGTTGTATGACCTGGATACTTTCTTCTTTTGGGCAACCATGTATGTGAAGGCCCTTAGGCATTCTTCATCATCTTCCTCCATCAACATAGCTTGAGAATCTTCCTCAAAAGTTAAATCATTTTGCTTTGCAACTCTCAAAGATGGTAAACATACCTCTAGAGGAAGAATTGCATCATTCCCAAAGGCAAGTGCAAAAGGACTCACACCAGTTGCTTCTCTTTTTTATGTTCGATATGCCCATAAGGTTTATGACAATATTCTTGGACAATCTCTAGGATTGTCCTCAAACATCTTCTCCAATATGCCAATGATAATTTTGTTGGACACACACCTTGACCATTGGCTTAAGCATAATAAGGAGTTGAGGTAAGATGTTTAATACTATAATCTTCCATGAATGCTCTCATCTCTTCCCTAGTGAACATAGTTCCCTGATCTATAGTAATTTCCTGAGGAATCTCAAATCTGTGAATGAGATGATCTTTGATGAAGGTGATGACATCTTCTTGCTCAACTTTCATCATAGGAATTGCCTCTACCAATTTAGTGAAGTAATCAGTGGCCACAATAATGAAGTATGGCCCTTGGAGAAGCATGATAAATATTTCCAATGAGATTAATGGTCCATCCTATAAATGGATATGGTTTCACCACTAGATACATGTTATCAGTTGGTATACATTAAATAGTTCCATACCTTCGGCATTGGTGACATCCCTTGGAATAAGTGATAATATTCTTTAAGATTGAAGGCCAATAGTAAACATGCCTCCTAATCAACCATCTCACCTTCCTTTCAGCCTGATGCACACCACAAATACCCTTATGGACTTACTTTAAAATCTTCACGACCTGAGGAAATGAAAGACACCTCAGAAGTAGTCCATCAAAAGTTCTTTTATAAAAGTCTATCCTAATCAAAACGTAATTCATGGCTTGGGCTTTAACTTTGAACGACGCATTTTTAGAGGGATTTTCTAGATATGCCTTGTTGTCAGCATGCCATTCACTCACCACATTCAAGTGTGTATTAAATGACTCAAATTGAAGGCCTCTTTCTCAAATGGATTGATGTGATTTTTGCTGTACGAAGATTAACTTGTGTGTTAATTCTTTTGACATTTTCAAACTTGATGCAACCTGAGAAAATTCATTAGCTTTCAATTGCATTCTCTAGGTACATGCATAAAATATATATTGTCAAAGGAATCAACAAATTGGATAGCAGCAGTGAAGTCAGGTGCTAAAGATAAACCGGTGCATTTATATTCCCCAGACACTTGCATGATTGCAAGCTGTGAATCACTAATTACCAATACTTCTTAGGCACTATATTCTTGAAGAATTTCAAGGCCTATGATTAAAGCCTCATATTTGGCTTGATGGTTAGTGTATTCAAAATCTAAAGTGAAATGTAAAGTCATTTTGGTACCAAAAGGAGATGGAATTATCACATTGGCTCCATCTGATTTGTCTGCGGAAGAGCTGTCAAACTTGAGGACCCAAGATTGAATATTCACTCCACATATAGGAAGTTCCCTTTCTTCAAAGGTTTCTTGGGTTGGATGATCAGTAATGAAATTCGCCAAAGCTTAACCCTTCACTGATATTTTAGGATGATAGACTAATGAGAATTCGATCAAGCTTAGCAGCCATTTCCCAATCTTTCCTGACAAATGGGTCTATTCAACATGTAATTCATCAGGTCAGTCTGTGATATTACATAAGCTCTATGTTTCAATAGATAATGCCTCAATTTAGTGTAAGCAAAGTATAAAGTAAGACATAACTTTTTAATTAAGGAATATCTTTGTTCAGTAGGAGTTAAAATTGGGCTCAAATAATAAATGGCATGTTCATTGCCCATTGTATTATTTTGAGCTAAGAGACAACCCACTGATTCATAGCTAGTAGATATATATAATTTCAAAGGCATCCCTTCCCTAGGTGGAACAGGTATAGAAGGTTTTGACAAATATTCCTTAATTATATCAAAAGTAATTTGGTGCCTAGATTCTCATTTAAAATCACTTTCTTGTTTGAGTTTCAACAAATCAGAACATTCTTTTATTTTTTTTATTAGAGATGAACCTCCTCAGGCAGTTGACCTGCCATAAGAACCTCTATATTTCCTTCTTTGTCTGAGGTGGCTTTGCTTCAAGCACTACCTTTGCTTTGTTCTTGTCAATCTCCACTCCACGTTGATGCATGAGAAATCCTAAGAAATTTCTAGCGTGTACACCAAAATCACATTTCAAAAGATTAAGTTTTAAATTGTTAAACCTCATTCTTTCAATACTTTTCCATATGATGGCCAATCTTATCATGAAAGATGGCATTCATGGCCCGTTGATATGTTGTACCAGTATTTTTCAAATCAAAAGGCATAACCAGCCACTCGAAAATCTCAATAGCACCAGGATATCTGAAGGCGATCTTTGAAACATCTTCCTTAGTAATGAAAATTTAGTTATAACATGAAAACCATCCAGGAATGATAAGAGCTCATTCCTGAAGGTAGCATCAATTAACAGATCAACAACATGCATAACATAAATATCTTTAGGAGTGGCCAAATTCAAATCCCTAAAATCTATACATATTCTAAGTAACCATTCTTTTTCATAACAGGAGCTATATTAGAAAGACATTTCTTATACCTGGTTGTCCTGATGAAGCCAACCTTAAGCAATTTTTCAATTTCTTCCTTAAATTTTAATTTCACCTTCTTAGAAATTCTCCTTGGAGGTTGTTGGAAAGGGCAAAACTCATGCTTGATATGGAGGCGGTGTTCAACTACCTCTCTAGATAAACAAGGAATTTTAGTGTAATCCCAAGCAAAACAGTCTTTATATTCTTTTTATTTATGCCTAAAAATAAAATTTGGACATTTAAATATAAATTAATTAAATTAAGTACTTAGTGGCCCAAAAGAATTTATTTTTTGGATTTTATGGCCCAAAATAGTTATTAGGCCCAACTAAAGGCCTAAGTGATGATTCAACAATTGGAGAGTTCTAGAACACTGAGACTTGGGGGACAAAGTCACGTAATGCTTGTAACTGAACATTTATTTCCTCTTCAGGTGATTGCTGGTGTTCTATCTTCCCGATAAGGAAGTAGCATAAATGGAAATGGTAGACACATAATTAGAGCTCTCAATAACTTAGCAAAAACCAATCAAACAATAATTAACATAAGCTCAAATATCAAAATCAAATTAGCTTTCAACTTTCAACTTCCTAACTTTTCATTTTAAATTTATCTTTTCCTTAAGCAATCTTACTGTATTCACTCTTTTAAAGCCTTCCTTAGTATTTTTAAATTTACTGTAAACATGAATCTCCAAGGAATCAATACAAACATATTTACACTCTTCAATTTGCAATCTAAATTTTAGTGAAATCTAAACAAATTATGGTAAAGGCGTTTAGGAATCCACATTGTTTGATTAGAAGCTAGGTCTTTTACATTTGAGGAACTTCTCCTCTAGATAGCTCGCAAGCCTGAAAATTTATACTTAACAATCTTTTTGGCATGCCTAGTGGGACATCAATTCATTATGAAAAAATTACCTAATGGAAAAGAAACAATTAGTGTTGGAATGTCACCCACCAAAATGCATGAGGAATCAGGTGATGAACATTTCTGAAGAAGCTTTGACTCCACAGAGCTAAAGTAGAGACAAATCTCCTATTGACATAATAGGGGACTGTAGCTTAAAAGTGATCAAAGATGTTGGTGAGAACGCTAATTCTCAAAACTTTAACAAGTTTAGAGCACTACAAGAGGTAATTCCTCAGGCGGTGAGTTTAATAAAACAAGCCAAAAGTATTATGTCTGATACTTTTGGTAATTTTGAAAAAATTACGGTTGATTTAATGCAATCTCTTTCTACAAATGATGATCAATCATCGAAACAGGGAATAAACACCTTAAAATCGGTGGCCCAAGATGAAGCAGCTAATTCCGTGAGGCCTTCCTCAGGATTTCTTTTAGCCACTGATGATATGTACCAACCTCCTCATGGAAGGGAAGAGGTTGCACCTAGTAAAATCAATAATACTATCGGCTCTAGTAGCCGTTATACTAATATTACTAAAAATAATAGTATTAAAAAAATAAGTTTTTTATAGAACTAATCCTACTTTGTAGCTTGGGATCTATGAACAGGAGACTAGAGGCATGGGAAGCAACCTTCCTCAGGGGTATATGCCACTTTCCCAGATTGGTGAGCTACCTCCTCAGGCTCCACGGATGGGAGGAGTTGATTTGGACGTTGTACGTGATGTGGTATAAGAGTTGTCTGGTCCTGGTCTTCGTCAAGTGGGATGACCTGAATTTCATAATCCATATTCGTCCATGATTAATAGAGATAATCCTTACCAAAGTGGTTATTGTGTTCCTAAGTTTTCCTTGTTCTCTAGGGAAGAGGGATAATCCACACTTGAACACATTGCCTGTTTTACCATCCAATGTGGTGAATTGGCAAATTATGAAAAATATCCCAATTTGAAGTTACGATTGTTTCCTAATAGTCTAATCAGTACTGCTTTTACTTGGTATGCTACACTCCCAAAGAATTATGTTTTTACATGGTAGGAGATGGAGCGTCGGTTCTACATCTAGTTCCTCAGGGCTGAACTAAAGGTTTCCATTGCTGAACTATCTAGAATGACTTAAAGAACTGGAGAAAAGGGTGATATTTTCATTGTACAATTCAAATGGATGAGGAATAGGCGCACAATCCTTATGCAAAAAATTGAATATTTCAAAATGGCTCAAAGGGGTCTCGATATTAAGCTGAGGAAGAAGTTTTAAAGTATGGAATTTTGAGACTTTTATGAGCTTACTGCTAAAGTTAGTGAATATGAAAAATTGTTCAAGGAGGAGAATCAAAGGAGGAAAGCCTCAATGGAAACTTATTTCTAAGAAGTTTCCAATGCTAAAGTTGTTATTTATGATCTTGCTAATAGTTGGTCATGTGTTTGTCCACTGGCGGAGAAGAAATCCTCGGACGCTTGGAAGAAATCACAAGGCTCAAATCCCCATATACAATACAATTTGACATATCCTAAATTAATCAAATATTTGATTTTCTCCTCAAGGATAAATTCATTAGGCTTCTACCTGACCACAAACTTCTAACAAAGGAGGAATTAAAAGGAAAAGAGTATTATAAGTAACACAATTCTTACAACCATTCTACTAATGCTTGTTGGGTGTTTAAAAATGTGGTAAAGGATCATATCAACAAGGTGAAGGATGAAATTAATGAGCCGCTCAACAGACGTGATGTGTAATTTTCAGATGTTAATTTTTCACACCCACAAGTGTACAAGATCGTATCAAGTAATAAAAACCGGTGAGTCCCGGTATCATTCTCCCAAGGGAATTTTGTGCAATTCGTTTAACTAATCACCAACTCAATCTCCTATTCTATTGTCTAGCCAACAATATTTTGTGATTTTGTGAATGAAGAAATTAAAATAACGATTACTAAATAAAACGCAGAGAACTTGCAAATCAATTAAGGAAACTAAAATAGATTTTCAAAGCAATCTACCTAGACTTCGACTCATATTACTCAAATTGCATGGTCAATCAATACATCAATGAATATCACAATCAATCAT
>CAOJBK011818567.1:0-18917 GCA_948294925.1 Codiaeum variegatum
GATATTATAAAAACCCATGAAGCCAATGATAGCTTTGATGGATTTCCACTTCAATCTTGCTTGTTCCAGCTTCAATTCCGTAATAATCGATGTAAATCTCCTTTGGAAGCCTCTTTGAATTGTTTTTCATCTCTCCGGATCTCTTTCCAGCCGCCAGAACCCCTTTTCCATGTTTTTTTTTCATCTCCTTTTATACTTAGGGTCCATTACAAGTCTGTTTCCATAAGGTTTCTTAGTGAAATTCGAATTTCGCACGTTGGCACCGGTGCCTGGCACAGCCATTGCCACTGCCCGTGCCAGAAGTTGGGTGTCTGGCACGGGCTGCTGGGAGTGCTGGCACGGCCCCTGCTAACACCCATGCCAGGCAGTAGCCTGACACGGGTGGTTGGGGTGCCTGGCACGGCCCGTGCCAGTGCCCGTGCCAGGCTACTGCCTGGCAGGTAGTAGCTTGGCACGGGTGACTGGCAGGCCTGACACGGGTGACTGGCAGGCCTGGCACGGCCCGTGCTGCCTCCCGTGACAGGCTACTGTTTGGCTGGGCGTGTGCACTGCCTCCCACGGGCTGTGCAGCCCTTGGCACGGCCGTGCCAAAGCCCGTGGGAGGTTTTGTCCACCGTTTTCGTTCGTTTTCATCGTCTTTCAAACCCGAGCTTCAAAATAATTCTTTTTAACCTTGGATTTCAATTAAATTCTTGAAAATAACTGAAAACACTTAGAACAAACAAATCAAATTCAATTTAAAGCACAAAATCGTCAAGAAAATGGGATATATTAATATATAAATTATCAATTATCAAAATTTTCATACCCGATCATGCATCTACATTGTCCAAGAACCACCTAAGCATTTGTGTGCATGTATGTGTTTTTCTTTTCCATCTAATAAAGGGTAATTATGCAAAATATAAGATGCAATCAGCAAAAGAAACTTTTAAAAGTGTGATAAACTGTAGTAAACCATTGGAAGCTATAAGTATACCAATTTAGAATTTGGTTGATAGTTGCAGCTAAGCATTCAGTTGGTTCAGTTATGAAATAAACCGTAAATCATATTTTTAGTATTATAATATACTCTGAACCAAACAAAAATATTACGGTTTATTTCAGTTTTTAACCGAAATAAGTTAAATATTTTTTTATATCAACTTTTTTATAAATATATAATATCTTAATAAATATTAAATATTATACTTTTTTTTGAAATAAAAATAAATTTAATTAAATAATGGTCAATTACAAGATTCAGTAACAAAAAACTAACATAAAATCAACTACCCTAACAAGAGCAGTCTGATTTGCAGATTTTGTAAAATATCCAATAACCATATTGTTGGTTTTGAATAGCTGCGATTGTAATAGTAGAACAACATAATAAATCATTGCTCTCTTTACAAATATTTAAATCCAACAATACATAGACTATCGTTAGATTAAAAACTAAAAAATAATTTCTACTAAGAGAAGGGAAAACAAAACTTCTACTGAGGGAAGGAAAACTAGTAGAAAATAAAAATAACTTGATATAAACCAATAAAATAGAAAATATCATCCTAACGTAATTATTACAAATCCACTTGCAAGTATATTGAGAGGGAGATTGAGCGATGTACACGAAGCAAATGTAGAGGTCGAATGAGATGAGCCAGCAACGAATGTGATGATAATACTATGGATGAAATTATTTGTATTCAACTTAATAAATGTATTTAGAACCACCGCCAATCAAAAGAGAAGATCAGCGGTGCTTCAAGAATAAAACTTTGTAGAGAAACTTGAGATAAGAGAAAGAGAGGCAACTAGAGTTTGAGATATTATTATATATTAAACTTAAATGTTATAATTCACAGAACTATTGAAATATTAAATATAAATATAATATGAATATTAATAATTTATCTTAACAATTTTTAAAGATTATGAATAATATTAGTTCTATTAAATTATAACAATAATTCGGTTTGGTTCAATTTGAATAAAAAAATTCTGATTTTTTGGTTTTAAAAAAAAATTGTTTCCAAAAAATAAAATCAAATTGAATCATTAAACTGAAAAACCAAATTGAATTAATAATTTTGGTTCAATTTGGTTTTGGTTTTGCTCAACCCTAACCCTAACAATAGTAAGCAATATTATTTTCATCCTATAAGCCATATATTGCAATTAAGCTAATGATTTTCACAACAGACGAAATTAGTTGCCATTTGGGGAAAAAAATTGCATTAATTGTTTGAAAGCGCATAAAAATTTGACGACAAGTAGGTCTATCAGTGGCATAGAAACTTTCTGGTGTATTAAGGAACATATATCCAACCTTTTCCCAAAAAAAAAATGGAACATATATCCAACAAATTGGACTTGTTAATCTAATCACATTGTATTAAGGAACTATATTTTAAGAAAGCTCTTTTCATATACATTTTTCTCCGGTTATGAATTAGTGAAAGAGTTCAAATCACCTTTAGCAAAAACACATATAATTGCCGATGTTGTAAGACTGGGGATGAAAATGAGGAATCATAAATTTGTCAATCATGCCATACAATCAAGATGAAGGCTGGAGAGACGCAAGTTTCAAAAGTCTACACAATAGTTTCAATTTTTTTCATTTGGATACACTTATAAGCCAAGTGATCTTTTAAGTGCCTGCTATTCTTTAACAACCATTTGTTTTCAAATCTAAAAAATCCAAAAAAAAAAAAAATTAAAAGAGGGCGATGATCAAAACGCTAGGCGTTAGGGAATTCAGTTTTTAATTGAACATCAGCAAAATCTTTATCCCTTTCCTACAAAGCCCAAATCCAAAGGCCCACAAATATCAATCATGCACACAAACTTTCTCCTCTTTACTAGCCATTCATCCTGTATCAATCATCTTTAGGCTTCAATTGGAGCCACGTCTCATAAACATCTAATCTTAAAACACAGACAAGGCTAAACCCAAGATTTCAATATCTAGCTCCCACTGCACCCATAGATTTAATTTTGATTTTATCAACATAATTATTGAGTTTACTAATCCCACATTGGAATGATATATAAGAACTTGGATTTCACTATCTAATTGATAATTAGTTTTAAACTTTTAGTTATGATTGAACTAAATCATTATTATTCAATTCATCTATCATTTCAATCAATCCTTTCAATTCAAAATTCCAACATGGTGAATGTCATCCTTCTAGCCTCTTGGGCCTTGCTAAAATCATTACAGCATTTATCTATAAATATCTTTTCTGTTTTCCACATACCAGAAGCTAAAAATATAAATCGAATGAAAAAATAACAAGCAGGACATAAACTAAATAACTGATTCGATTATTCAAAATGAATTTTTGTTATTTCAAGGAAGACTGTTAATTTTACCAAATATCAAGGACCAAGTTTCATCACTGAATATCAGAAAAAAGAAAGACTTCGTTTTATGAAGGGGTGGGGAGGGGGGAAACAGCAACTCCGGTTTTCGAGTACAATGGTTGATACATTACGTGTTACAAACAAGTTTTCATCACTGAATATTGGAAGTCAAGTACAAAAACAATACATATACCCCCATTTTAGCTCTTACCAAATAAAAGTGGGAAAACAAAATTAATATTAAATCGAAAAATCACAAATGAATGCAATATTGACAAAATAAAAGAATTTGACCTTGCCTGCTGCCCGTAAAAACTTCAAACTGGTATCATTACAAGGAGGCAGCAGCAGAATTTAGACCCCAAAAAAAAAAAAGGCAAAACTCACTCTCCAGACAACAATCATAACAAATATGGATGCTAATCACAGCTAGATTAATCAAAGGTGCGGGGAAAAAATGAAAAAAGCTAGACAAAGCAAGCCAGGCAAGGCAAACTGTTGAAACCACAAATTTCCAACAGAGCAGTGGAGACCATAATGAACGAGGCAGTGTATGTCATAGCATAAGCAAACAGAGAAAACAGTCCTTTTAATGGATTTGATATCTAAAATAAATCAACTTTCTTCTTCAACATATCCTGCTTCCATTTTGGTAATTTATAGAATGCTTCTTTTGACATTCCAAATATGCTCTGGAAATCCTCCTCCGACAGATAAGCCTGAAAGTCGGATGGGAGCAAACTTGAACATAATATCAAACAAACAAATTCAGGTAAACAAAGCATTCAATAGTATTACACACCTCTCTCCGTTTAAAATCAATTCCAGTCACAGGGTTGTCAGAATGAGCCTTCAGTTGATCATAACTGAACGTACTGTCGGTGCTTCCATTACCATTTCCATCCTGCTCAGTGTCTTGTTTTGACTCTGAATCGTCCCCAAGACTTTCAGATACAGATGCGACTTCCTCTGTCTCCTTGCCTTCGGCAGCTTCTTCAGAACCCTCCACTTCAGAAAGTGAAGTTTCACTCTTCCCTTCAGCTGCAATTGGCATAATCATATTAGATACTCCAATTGCAGTCATTCACGCACAAGCACATGTCAAAAATCAGTGAAACAAACACAATAAAAGAAGACAACTAGAAAAATCAGGAGAAACAGAGAGATTAAAAAGCATTCATGCTTTGAAAAACAATGCCAACAAGACACATTTTGGCTTCTTACTAGTTTCTGGGGGAGGACTTCGAGAAGGAGAGCTTTCAGGTGTTTTCTTCTTTTCAGCAGTAAGAACTGATGACAGAGCAGCTACAGCTGCAGCTCTTTGTGATCCCTGACTTGGTGCAGCTGGCCTTGAACTGGTTTTGAGTCCAGGGGATGAATTAAATGCAGAGTTCAAGGCTGCTAAAGCTGAAGCTCTTTGTGTTGGTCCTCCTGAACCATTGGACCTATCCTGGCTCTGCAAGACAGAATATTGCAGTCAGTTCATTAGACCAGAGGCTGACATGGCAAATGAACTAACAAGCACCCACATTCAAGTATAAAATATTATAGCAGATGTAGTTGTGAAAATAAAGCCATAAAGTAGAATGAGAAACAGAGAAATTATTAAAAAAGGAAAAGAAGTAATTGTGACATAAAAAGAAACAAGAGCTTGAGATTATAGTAGTGCAAATCCTGTATGACAACCACAATAATATCTAAGTAAACAAATACATGTGAGAAATGCATGCATAAAAGTGTGCGCCCGTGTCTACAAAAAAAAACATTCCAGTTGATTTCATTTACAAGATGAAATAATAAAACGATAAACCAAATTATGTGACTTCAAATGAATTCCAAAAACAACTCAAACTCAACTAGCAGAAGAAGTGAGAGACACCAGGGGCCTAATATTATAATGAATGAAAAAATAAAATAAATGCCAAATTTTACTTTTAAAAACATTATTTTCCTTCCATTTTATTGATGGAGAGATTGTAGGAAGAACAATAGCTTGAAAAACATTACAATTTACTGCAGGATGAGAAAATAGGAGAATAAGAAAAACCAACTGACTCAGTAAATGACCGAAAAGAAAGCCACTTATCGCTCGTAAAGGCCCCACAGAGGAAAAAGAGGAAGAGGAAGCAGAAGAAGAAAAATCAGCAAAAAGTAATGTGTATCATAAAGATAGCAAAGGCCTGTCCAATTTAATATGAGCCTCTGCAACTCGGTTGCGCAAACAATTTACTTACTGGAGGGGGTGACTTTCCAGATGGTCTAAATGCAGAAGATAATGCAGCTAAAGCAGAAGCCCTTTGAGTTGGTCCTCCATGATTTCCATTAGATTTCTCCTGTCACATCAATGTCATGTCATATCATAGAACCAAAGCTTCAAAGTGCACTAGCTGGCACATTCATACATCCTTCATTCTCATCACCCAATGTGAGACAGACAACACTCATCAACTTTAATAGCACATACAAGAAAAATTATAAAGGACGGACTACTTTTAGGGGGAACATCAAATCCTGTGTTATCTCACACATTACAGATATTAATTTGTAATATCACTGTTTCCAAGAGCTGATTGAGGAAAGTAATTCTGGCTGAACAATCCATTTAAATGGGAGAGGGCAGAATGTGAAGAAAGAAGAATGCATAGGAAGGAAAGAGAAGCAAATTCACAAAAAATGGACTGCAGATACCAATAATTTCTAAATTCTATGTTAGGCATCTTAAATCAGATGACAACCTTCTTCATGTAGCAATCAAATGGGTCCTGATTCAGAATGAAATTAGAGAAAGACACAAAGGAGAAAGGAGCTGCCAAAGTTAATTTTGTAAGGGTACTCAACTCAACTCAACACAGTCTTAATCCCAAGTTAATTGGGATCAACTATATGGATTGGCCTTTTCCACTTGGAGTGATCTTGGACCAAATCATTGGAAAGATGTACAGTCTACAGATCATTTTGGATCGAAAATTCCTTGAGAAAGTAGTTGGCCTAGTTTCACGCTAACCAGTTCATATAAGAGAAGTAACAAGAATAAATGGGAAGAGTGGTGAAAGCCTGAAAAGGAAAGGACTTGAAAGACATAAGTTACATTTTGTAGTGGCTGAATCATTAACTATACAGATGAAAATGATGCTTAGGTAGCACAGGTATAAGCATATGGTACGAACGTCACAGGGTTATGCAGCAATCTTTGTTCAATATTTGAATAAATCACACCATTTACCTCTGCAGCATGATGTCCCAGACCAAAGAGTAATGCTACCTTCTTTTGGAATGAGTTTCCTGCAACCTGCAATCAATGAAGGAAATTTCTAAAGATGCAGACAGAAAAATAACTAATTAAAAAAAAAAATATGGACAGAATGCAGATTGCAATAACAGAGTACTAGATCTTTTGATGGATAACTAGGGTTCACAAACCAAGGCAACTGAGATAATTTCTATTTCGAGCTCCCAACAGACAATTTTTCCATTTCCTTTACAGGATTTTTCAAATGATGCATTATACATATTAATTATCATTAAATATTATAGAAGGTCATCTCTCCCTATTGCATATGGTAATCATTTCTCAAATTAAATTTCAAATCCATCAAAAGTCTGTATGGTCTATAATTAGCACGAAAACCAAAATAAAACTAACAGAACTTCGGAAAGGAGAAATAATCCTGATGCAGACCTACCATGGATTTTGCAGGATCCCATGAGAAGTAGGTAGTGAAGAATGATGGTTCATTTCCCTCGGTAACTTTGTAGAGTGGCACACTCGGAGACAAACCCTCGAGAGATGCAGCCATCTCTATGTATTTCTGTGAAGAATGCATGAAAAAAAATAATGGTAAAATCTGCTCAGATCAAGTCAAGCTCAACCCCAATTAAGTAGGCATTAATTATATGGATCTTCCCCCCTCATTGTGCCTGATTTTGGAAAACCTCCGGAAGGTACAGAAAAAATCTGAAAAACATGACATTGTTTAAGCACTACCTGGCCAATGTCAAAGGCACTCTGCTTTTCTCTGGGCTCAACAGATTGGCCAACCCAAACAAAAACTTCAGCATGGGTATCAAGTATCAAAATATCTTCAGTCAGTAGGTCATCTTGAGAGAAGCTGTAAACTTCCTCAACCTGCTCAATTGAACATCAAAATCTGATAAGAAACTGTACACAAATAATTTTCAATTACATTCAAAAGTCAAGAACTAACCTGAAATTTTCCTGAGAGATCCACATAGCAGCGAAATGATAATAAAAAAGCATGTTAGAATGTTCAACAACTTAGAAGTCTGCCTGAGTAAGCATTAAAAAAGAAGGTGCTTGCTTTGACAGAATATACAGATTACGAAAGACACCTTCGTTGAAAGAGAAAGTATACAAATGCAGATCTCTAGCAACTTCTGAAGAAGTTCTTTTGCTGGTGTAACCTTGCTTTCCGCCAAGAGCAAACCAGAATGATGAGCTTTCAGTTCCTTCTTTAGCATGCTTCAAAGCAACCCCTGGCTGAAGGTGAACAAAACTTGGATTAAATAACAAGACAGGTTAAAACAAAAGATACTTGTAGGTATGTTCCAAAGTTCGATTTATGAGAATTGAGAAGGTGCATTCCAATAATTCCCAATGGACGGTCAAAACTGAATAATATGAAGTTTCATATTTCTCGTACCTAGGTTTCTAATAAAAATTAAATGATTGTTTGTCAGCAAAGTAAAAATATCAGGAACATGCTTCAAAACCTCTATCATGGATCATTTGAGAAAACTTTTTAGCTTACTTGTACCACCTTGCCTACTTCAAACTATTTGTGATGATGCACAATATAAAATGAAAAATAATGTCAACAAAATATGCATGACTTGTAGCATTAATTCCCATTCCCTTTTAAAAGTTGACTAAATTAGTCAAAAAAAATAAAGGCTGCTCTGCTTGCTATAATAGAATCAAGTTAACCACATCAAATTATGTAGGCTATTGGGCAATGTCAAGTCAATGACAGTATTCCAAGTATGTTCCAGAAAAAGCTCTAAGAATACAATTCTAATACAAGGTAAACCTTCAAAAACTCAGCAACTTTAGTAGATAACTGCTGCTGCTCAAAGGTACTTTGATTCCCCTGCCACAAGAAAACTGAAGAACCAGATTGCAGCAGGAAACACTCCATAGAATTCAATGATGTTGCCACCTAAAAAGAACAAAAAAGTCGGTGGATAGTGAAATAAACAAATAATTGATGCAATAATAACCAGGTATATACAATCCCCGTCATGAAAAATTGAGTTATAATGAAATAAGCAAATGATGCAATAGATATTATGATAAACGCAGGAAACTAACCAAAATTGTTAAAAATGCTAAAATCACCAAACAAAAAAAAAAAAAGAGGGAGAAGAAAAAAACGGAAAAGAGGGCTCTCACAAAACAAGCATCAAATCCAAAAGGGAGAAAAAGAAAAGAGTAGATTAATTGGACCTCATGAATGGCTTCTCAAAAAATCTCTAATGAAGCCTTGCATGGACAACCAAATAAATCCTCATCAAATCCAAGTATTATAACCCACGTGAAACAATCTGCAATCATTTTTATTTTTCCTTTCATTCACATTCTCTTTTGTTCCACTTATAAGAATGAAACGCCATGGAGTAAGCAAAAACATTGACTAACTGCATCATCCTCTGCCAAACTCAGCATGCATCTTTTGGAATATTGGATTATGACACTACTGATAATTGTGCTAATCATTTTCTTGCATCACTAAAAAATAATTGTGCTAACCCCATGTCTCCATCAATCAGATCTAATGCAAAAGATGAAAAATCCCATATTTGTTTTACTTTGATAAGAAATGAAAGAAAAAAAATAAATATAAATAAAGATAGCATGTCTGCCAACTCTCTTTACATGCCGTAACCTGGGGCCATGTTTAGCTTATCCCAAATGCAATTTCAGAACCTGACCATCAACCTGGTTCATCATCGCATGTTCCAGCTTCCAAAAAATTTTGAGCTATCAATTCTGTTCCAGCTATATTTTTTAAGCCCATCCCAAAAATGCAATTATCGAAGCAATTTTCCCTTCAATCAGATTTTACTTGCTGAACTATTGAATAACAGTCAAATAGTGGATAGAAGTTTAAACAGTCAATTTTCATTAGCAATCACACAAGGAAATCATATCAAACCACAAAGTTCACAGCAAAATGGGAAAATTCAAAAAGAAAAAAAAAAAGAAAAATCAGTTCAAAACAGAGAAGTTATCTAAAAAAATTAACAATTACAAAATTTATCACTTGGAGCTGCTGTAAAAAAAGCACCACTTAGTAGCAACCGGCAAGTAAAATACATCACATATAAGCTACTCAAGTTTGAAAATGCAATGCGAGATGCTATTTAGCCTCGAGCAAAGTATTACCATCTGCTTTTACTTCTCTGAAATGGTGCCTATACTCAGTTCTCAACAATTCACAAGACAGAGTTCACTTGTAAAAATTTTTACCAAGCATTTAACAGAAAGAATAACGCAATAAGGGGTCAGGGTAACAGTTTAAAATCCTTTCGAAAAGACTTTCCTCTTTCCTTATTTATATGAAAAAACTAGAATATATTTGAAGTATAAACAAAGAAAACAATCAATTCTAATAGCACTGAAACACAATGCATCACCGTAGCAGGCAGATGAATAGGATGCCAAAACAAAATGTCTTAAGCTTAAAACTTCATTAAAGCCATTAAGGAAAATTAGCATCTTCAAGGAAATTTTAGCAAAATAAATTGGCAGAAAAGACAAACATACCGCATCAACTTGTTCTGTCTTATTTTTGTGAATGGAAGTCCCAGATATACGAAAGAGCGCAATGCCATCTGCAGTATAAGTTTCATCCGTTAATCCTTTTTCTCCTATGTATTTCTTGTATCCAGAGCTCAATCCACCCTGAAGACAGGTTTATCCAAATAATAGAGTAAGCTACAGCCCCACTTCATAAAAGAAAACATTCACCATACCGTTTATAATTGAGCCTTCACCTACAACATTATTTTCAATAAATTCATGGTTTACCTTGAGGACTACCATCGGCTGAAAAAGTGCAATAAACTGTGGTGGCTCCTTGCCTTGAAAAATCCGACCCTGCATATAAGAATCACATGTTAATGCAAATAATAAAAGCAACCTTCTATAGCTTGACCGCACGTAATATCATACCTGAACGGGTCTTCCCTTTAGTGAGTTAGACATTGTATTGGCCAACCGAACAGCCATTTTCTGGTCCTCCTGAATTGAAAGTTCATAAAAGAAAATTAACACAACATACACATGCCATCAATATAAGATAGCAGAAAAAAATTGTAAGAATACAAGATTTAAGTCAGCAAAGAGAAATAGTATATCTAAAGCACATTTCCTAACAATATATTGATGCTCTAAATTATCCAGCAAAAATGACAACAATTCTACTATAATAAGCCTGTTATCAAATACACAAATATTCTCTATAACAATAATGGAAGCAATTCAAATAGATCAGACAAATTGCTTGTGATGTTGATCTCTCTATTATCACCTTATTGTCAAATTTCAATTATTTTAAACACTTATCAACTACAAATATTACCTCTATGCTATCCTTTCCAAACCAACAGCAAAGAAAGTAATCTTCTTTCCTATCACTTGAGTGGTAGGTGTAAAGTATGATATAGCAGTCTCCACTATAAAATTTACCAATATCCTCATTGGCCAATGGAATCTTAGCACTGCCATTGATGCACCATAGCTGGAAGTGAATCAATAATCAATATAATCAAATACAGCAGTGTAACAAGCCTAACACATTAAATAGTTCAAGAAAGCAATCAGGAGAAGGAAATGTCAACAAAACCTCCATCTTTCCACCTCCTTCAAGTAGGGGAGGGACTTCCTCGTTGACAGGAGCACTTTTGCCCATACCCTTGACACCGACACCTTGTTGCTTAAGCAAAGCTATCATTATGAAAAATATGAAATTAATAATGTCAATCCAAGTACCTTAGTTAGTTCTTTACCAAATTAAACACAAAGAAAGCGATCATTACCTGCCACCTTTCCTCTTCCCTCTTCAGCGCCAGGTGCTGCAGACCCAGCCGGCCAGGAATCAAAGTTTGATTTAAATGAATGTGGCTCATAACCTTGAATAACCCGAGTCATGCGAGTAGCTTTTGGCCTGTTTTGGCTTGTAACAAATTCCTGCAAACATCATTTGGATACGACAATCCATTTATTTGTTAAGACAAAAGGAAAGAGAAAATTTCTAGATCCCTACCTCAGCAACCTGGCTGGCAGCTTTTCTCTCCTCCACTTGAGTTACACGGCCAACCCAAACAAATACCTCAGCACCACAATCCAGTAGATAGCATTTGTTATTTTCTAGCATGCCTTTGGACAATTCACCTTCTACAGCCTTCACCTCACCATTAGTTATGCTACAGAAGTAGTTAGGTAGTGATAACATTTTGCACCTTTTTTTATGAAAAATGTAGATACGATAGAACACTGCAAGCTCATTAACATACTCATGTTGCTTTCACAACAAGAAACTTTAGTTTTTGAAGACTGCAGCATAGGAGTCAAAAGCAGTGTTGATAGTTTTCTGTTCCAGATTTTTTTTTTTAACCATATCAAGCAATTCCATATGGAAGCACACGTTGAGTTAAGAAGCATTAAACAAGCTGCAATGGTGAAGAAAAGATTAACCGGGCCTGAACTTTCAAAACTTTTAACCTTGTGTTGGGAGTGTCAATAACACCTTGACTGAAAAATGACAGTTCTAGTGGAACTAATAGACCAGAGATTCACAAAATTATAAAAAAAAAAAACATTGCAGAACAATTAATTGATTGCATGCTAAAAGGAATATATCAGAAACAGATCCAATAAAGATATCAAGAAGTTAAAATGGTAAACAGATATCCATATGTTTATCTAGAAATCTAATCCACTGCTCATATCAAATGCATAAAGATAGAAAAAACGAAAACTAATTTTTATTAACAATCTGATCGGTGCAGCAGTAAACAACCTGAGGTTTCAGCAACGCAAAGAATAAGGCATCAAAACTCAATACAAGTTATGCTTCTATTTGGACAAACAAGAAAGCATATACAGAATCATGGAACATCAATATATATATATATACCTATATAGTTTAGCAGGGGTGGCCTCTGGGACGACATCATCATCACCGACAACCTTTTTGCCAATTGGAGCAAAACCACCAAAGAGGACCCAGAATTCACCTGAGTCTGACTCAGTATCTAATTTTCCATCATCTAGCACATTAAGACCCCATTATACAAAAAAATAAGTAATAGGAAACGGAATTATGAAATAGAAAGAGGAAAATCCATAAAAGAATGTTTGATAAAGCATGTGGTTGAAAGAACTTAGAAAGGGGAAAGGCGGATCAAGAAGTTGTAACTTATGTGCTCTTACCAACAATTGCAACATCACATGTCCCATCATGATACTTTTCCTTCAAAAATTGAATTACTTCCAACGCCTTGGCTCTTTCCTGGATATTAGAATTTGCTCCATTGAACTGATAGATCTTCTTCTCTGTGTCCAAGATGAACACATCATCATGATTCAGTGAAGATCGAGCAAAGGGAACCTGCAGAGATCAAATGCAATCATATTCAATTAACCCTCACCTAGGCTCAGGTTCACAGTCAAGAAATCTCCATATGAGTCATTAAGTAATATTTTGATACCTGCTTCATTCTGACAACACGTTTTCCCTTACATATATACAACCGAGTTTCAAATACTTCTTCCTCAGGTGTTTTGAAACCGGATGCAACACCTCCTTCTAATGGTATGATACAGGGTTTGAAGTAGGACAAAAATTTGTCAGATTCATGACCTTGTAGTTCTCTATGCTGAACAGCACGTCCTCCAAGAACTGCATCAAGTTCAACAGTTTTGATAGCTGCTGTTCCAGCTTCATCCTATAGTAAGCCATGACAATAAATATCATAAGTCTAGTCATTAAGTCTATTGAGGATAATAATTTAGAAATAAACAAGCCTCAACGAAGTAAAAAAAAATGCAATTAAAGCACACCTGACTTGTATCTTTTCCAATCCAGAAGTGTATGTCATACAGATAAGCACCACCCTTGCCAGGCGATGTCTACAAAGAGAGAAGAAAGGCAAGTATAGTGAAGATAAATACACACAGAAGTTTTCCCTTGGAATCAAAGAAGACAAATAAGTTTACCAACTTGGCACAATAAGACCTCCTCCGCCCCTTTCCTAAAACAAATGAGAAAGGGCAGATGAAGCACGAAGCTGCAAATAACAAGGCATTTCCCATAAAATATTACTTGTTCTAACCGGTTAAATTGCCCATCAGCCCACCACTGAAACAGTTTTTAAAACAACAGAGTACAATTCATGAAAATCTCATTACGTTTCATAACCTAAACTAGCAATACAAATCAAGAAATATTTACTGTGTGACATTCTTATGCTTTGTGAACCTCAAAATACGACATTGACAGGCATTGCATAGCTAACAATTCAAAATTGACACCCCACCCCACCCAAACCCCCCTGGATTCCCCACCCCAGAACCAGGGGGGAAAAGTAAGTCAGAACTCAGAGAAGCAATCCAGACTGTTTTCTGATATACAAAAAACAAAAGTAAGGCTCCTATTTGAGCATTTGACAATGTTGGTATCTAACAAGCACCCTTTACAACAGAAAGTATAAAACTATAAGGATTAATTTTAAGTCACATTATTCATGTGAAGGTCAATTTATTAACGCATTAATACCAAAATTTAAAAAAAAAAAAAGAGAGAAAGGGAGAGATTCTACCTGCAAGACAATGTATGAATCCCCCATGTAGAATTTTCCATAATCAGACTTTGGAAGTGGGACTGGCTGAAAATTCTCGACTCGCCAAATTTCAGTGCCTCTATAAATGTTAAGTTTAACAACCACAAGGAGAAGGGAGGAAGCTTTTTCAATGCCTAACAAATTTTAAGCAAATATTTGCCACTATCATATCAAATTAATATTAAAAAAAAAAGGCGCACAGTACAAAGTTTACAACAAGAAAACATTTATTGAAGTTCTGTAAAGGATACGGTCTCTGCCCCACTCCTTGAAATGCAGGATCCAAAGCTTTTGTAGAGCTAGACATTGTCTGAAACCGTCCTTATAACAGATTTTACAGAAATCTCTATCCTTTAAAACTCCAGCTATCAGCTTTCTGCTATCAGAAAAGGGTAGAGAACCTGTTGCAGGAGTGAAAATTAGTGAGCTGCATAATTACCTCTGTCACAGTGTTTCAAGTCTCAACCATGTCTAGTATGTGCAAATAAATAACTTGATTCCGTAAAATCAACTACAATTAAGAAGATAAAATGCTGGAAGACCTAGCATATTCTATCTTTAAAAGGAATCCTAACAAATGGGAATTAATTTCTTTGTTGACGTTCAGGTGTTACATTCCAACATTTACAACATATTGTTTTGTAAGCCTTCTCAATAGATATAGAGTCTAGCAAATGAATCCATGAAATTATTATGGAGCACAAATAAAACCAGATGCATTGGAATGTTAATATTCAATAATCCTAATACATGATGCTTGAGGAAATGGGATTCAATATTAAATCATACTGGCATGTCTATTTTTTTTCTCCCGCCGGATTAAAGGAATGACTCTAAACATACAGCTAAATGGTGTATATATCTGTTTATCACTATTATTCAATTAACTGAAGAGATAAATTAATTGAGTAATAACAATAGCTTGTTAAACAGAAGAGTATGCTCTATAACTGTTCTACACTTCTACTTAAAACAGAAATTAAAGGCAGGACAAGAATGCCTACGGCATATCGACCAGTAACTCTGCAGTTCCAACTTTTGTTGCCTTGTTTTTCTCAGTTACTATTTCTTAGTATTTGTCATTTTATGAATTATCATTATCCATTTTATGAATTGACAAACTATTTTTCAAAATATTTGAGCAATTGCATATAGCTTTTTAAGTTCTGAAAAACCAAGGTGTCAATAAGTATTATCATCAACATGATGAATGAAGGTAGAAGACTCCAACAGGTCTTACACCCATCCTTCTGGCAGCATGCATATGTTTGAATTCTCATAAAACAATCGGTTGAAGTGGTCTCCTAAGATTTTAAACCTTCAATATTGCATAACAACATTGGCCAATAGCGTTCACATATGAATATTTGTTACGCACTATGATAGGCTCTATGAAATAATAAGAGTAACCAATTCATTATTGTCTCCACATCTTGTATTCTTGGTCATCTCAAACCAGACACTGTAAACTTCTTGGGCTCCTGGCCGATCGAAATATGCAATAAATATCCTAAGAGCACAGGTGCATACGCCATAGATGTCAGTAGATGTAGGAAATACCACATTGTTATTAACACATCAAAATGAAATCAGTACAAGTAATGGATGATCTCAATCATCATTGTTGTGGTGAAAAACCTACCACATTTCTCTCACATAATTTGGTTCTTTCCAAACCCAAATGTTCGGCAGCCGATTGATTCTTTTAACTAGAGATCCAAATTTTCCACATTATCCATGCTGAATACACAATGTTATCAAGTTATCTAAATTTTAGGGGGAATAATGCAGCATACCTATTTCCCAACCATAAAAATTTAATGCGTATTCATTGACCATTAGGCTTGAACGGAGATCATTAATTGGGAGCTTGCACCAAACTCCATATCTCAAAAGCAAAAATATCAACATATCATTCCAGTTTCCTAAGAGCTCACTCTTACCCTCTTCAGACAAGTGATCATCAAAAACAAGCAATCCGAATCATATTTTCAAGCACTAGCCTAATGATCAATGATCTAATTGGTTTTGATCATAAGAAGAAATCAAATGATCCAACAACAACATACACATTCCATCAAAATCATAATGATCGTTACAAGAATGCCTGATTTTTTTTTAAAGAATTAGCTCAATATTAAGACCATCATGAAGGTTTCATCTTTGTTACAAACCGAAGAGTTTTTAAAATTTTAAGAAGAATTAAATCAAAACACGTATACAAAAAACAATTGAGAGATCAACCAGAAGCAACAAACCATAATCCAAGTCCAACCAAAAAAAAATGTAAACAATTAGAATCAAAAATAAGTCACCAAAAAGAAAAGAAAGAAATTAACGAAGTTTCAATTCGATCAAATGACAGATCCAGAAAAATGAAACCAACATAATGAAAACCAGCTCATAAAAGATGTGAAAAGAAAAGAGATCTAAAAGAAAAAGGATATGAAAAGAAACGTACCCGAAATTCAAATCTCTGTGGGGGTGAGTGTGTATGTGAGAGAGCGTGTCAGCGTGAAGAAGAGGAAGAATAAGATGAGAGACAGAGAGAGGGAGCAAAGCTGGCGATAAAGAGAGGAGATGATAAAAAAAATGAATAAACAAATAAATAAAAAGTGAATTATTGATTGCAGTATGTGGAGGTTTCTGTCTGATACAGTACCTTTTATAGAGGAAGGTGGATTTTCTTTTTTCTTTATTATTATTATGAGATTGTAATGTTACAGAGACAGAGAGAAAAGGTATGTGGTTCTGCGTTACATGTAAAAAGGGGTATGATTTTAGAGAGAGATGAGAAATGAGAAGAAACAGCTCTGTCTGGGAGGCTCTCGCTGTGGACATACTCGTTATTTAAGGCTATAAAAAGTCCGATGACGATGCCACCGGCCATGTTCCATTTCAATTTTGTTTTTTTTTTTTTTGGATTAAGCATAATTTGCCCTTCCACTTTTTTAAAAGGCCCAGTCGAACATAAAATTATTTTTTAAGACAATGTAATTCTCAAACTTTTAATTTTAGATTTTTTAGTTTAAAAATCCTTTTAATTTTAAATAAATAATCCTAATTCTATTAAATAATTATTTTAAAAAAATTGTTAAAAATAAAAACAAATACAATAAAAATAAAAATATTAAAATCTCAAATTCCTTTCTTCGTCTTCACCACTGCTTCTGTCACTCATCCAAACATCATAATCACCGTGATCTTCTTCAATTCATTCATCAAAAACCAACTCACTTTCCTTTTTTTTTTCTGATTCACTTCTCCAATTATCTTTTCAGGTCTTTTATTTGTGAATAAAAATGTCTGGACAAGGAAAGGAAGACAAAGGACTAGAAAAGGGAGTAGCCAAGCGTCACTGTAAAGTCCTCTGTGATAACATTCAATGCATCACGAAGCTAGCTGATAGTGGTCAGCCTTGCGGATTATTCAAAGGAGTTGAGCTCGGATTATCAGGGAGGTCCAACTCGGGAGTAAAGCCCTGGCTTTCGGGCAACGAGTGCTTCGGAGGAGCAGGGGGATATTCGGACCCGATAGGCCCGGACAACATCTCCGAATAAATAATATCGAACTACCCCTAGTTCGATGTTATAGGTAGCATGGCCTCGAAGAAAATGACAAACAATCCCTATCAGATTGTACAACAGTACAGGTGTGTGCGCCCCTGACATGGCCCGCGTCCGCCAATGGCTTATCCCCTCTGCTTATAACCACATCAAGGTATTGCTAGAATACTAACGAAAGAGGACAACCCAAGCGATTAACCAATCAACGTCTGCCACATCGACCCCAGTACAGCTTCATCTGATCCAACGGTTTCCTTGCTTACCAAGGAATCATCACAGCCGTCTGATCCAAGATGGATCCATACCAAGGATCCCTATAAGGACCTCCACACTCAAGACTTTGGTATGTTCAACTTCCTCTTCTTCTTCTTCTCTTAACTCTCAGGCACCAAGCTTGAAGGATTCTTTCAACAACCTAGAACTGACTTAATCGTCGGAGGGCCATTACCAAGCTACCAGCCTAGGCCTCTAATAAGCTTTCTGTGATTGCAGGTCAAGAAATCCAAGCACATCCTAATTAGACCCGAACTGCCTTAAAGATTCATTGTTGTTGATTGGGTTTGCACCCATCAATTGGCGTCGTCAATGGGAAACGATTTTTTGTTCATCTGAGCTTTTAAGGCAGTTCTTCAGTTCAAAACCCTTTCTTTTCTAAAAAAACTACAGGCTGAAAGCTTTTACTCAGAAAAATGGGAGATAACCTAGAAAAATATCCTAGAGATAATGTTTAAATACCTCCTAGCAATATTGTCAGTACCTCTCAAAACCCACCCAACCCTACTGATACAGTACCCACCCTAGAAAACTTAGCACCAACTCAAATCCTAAATATCCTCTTCACTGTAACAGCACAAACAGGTGCACAAAACCCCACTCTAATCACCCCAACTAATCTGTAAACCACCTTACCCCAAACAGTCTAACTTCTGACCACCCTGCTCTAGGCTGTGAAAGCCATAGAGAATGCTCCACCACTAAACCTCAACCCCCTAAGAACCTAGAAGGTGCCAATGGAAGAAGAGTGACTAGGCTTCTTAACCTAAATGGTGTAGAAGAAGGGTAGGGGAGGAACGAGGAGAGAAAGGGAGAATCTGAAGGAGGAAGTAGGTTGAGATCAGTCATTGGGGATGTGAT
>CAOJBK011819884.1:0-11679 GCA_948294925.1 Codiaeum variegatum
ATATATTTACTACTTCCACCAGCTAATAAGTAACTTCCATAAGCAAAATAGCACAAAGTTGTGAAGCACTTTCCAGCAGTTGAATTAGCCGATGATCTACGATCAGTCATGAGGCGCCCTCCAGACATATCTCTACGGCCCTCAATAGTGAACATTAACAAGCCATTGATAGGATCCCAGAAATGAAACTGCCCATCTACTGTGCTACAAGCCAATTGCTTTCCATCTAGGCGATAAACCACCGTAAGAACATGTGTGTGAGTGAATGTTTCAACAGCACCTTTTCTTTCAAAAACATCCCATCCCATGATGATGAAGCTAATACAGCCTATATATGACAGGGGATAGTTCATTAGTTCCCCATGGATCAATGTGGAGAAGAGGACTTTCCCTAGAAAACATTTATTTGCCTGACACAAGCTAAGTACACAAAACTCAATGATGTGCATCATAATTAGCTGAAACAAAAGGCTAGGTTGAGTCGGTATTCATCAAAATAAATTACTCCAAAGTATGGTGAATTACAATGAAACAGAGCAAGTAAAATAACAGAGAACAAAGAGAAATATCAAAGACAACTCACACTTGTAGGAGAAAATGTCAATCCATGTACCGGACCTTCATGAACACAGAGGACATCCAACAACAGGCCAGTCTTCATTGACCAAACAAAAATCTATGGATATGAACATTCACCGAACTGTCAGGCTAAGTAATAGAAAGGAGCATATCAGTGTTAGACCTCCAAAATTGACCTGAGTGAAGTACCTCAAAAGAATCTAAAGTTCCTGCACAAATAACTTCACCACTTTGATCAGCAGTCAGCGAGACAAACTGTCTTGAAGAAGGGTGGTAAATGTCCTAAAATTTCGATAGCGAAATAAATCCCAAGCGCGAACTGTCCCATCCAGAGATGCACTCAGCAGAGAATGGTTATTAGCCATAAAATGGAGGGCAGTAACTGCATTAGTGTGTTCTGAGATCGTAACAACACAAAATCCTGATGAAATATTCCATACCTGCAACAGATGATAAACACAGAACAATCAAAGTTGAACCTTCAAGATATTTATAGTGGTATATAATTGCATTGCCGCTCCTAAAGGTAACATCAATATAATGCATATTGATATAATTTACTGTAGACCTAAGGCCATAATGCAGATAAGAAACGCCAAACTAGATGGTTAGGACCTTAGTTCCTTGAAGAGCAAACTGCTTGAGTTGCACATTGAATAGGACAACACATAGCATATAAACAAATGAAAATTGAAATATTCAGCAGCTAAATACACATTACAAAGAAATGTCCAAAGTCCCTTTATATATTGTTTAAGCAACAGGTGAATAACTGAATGAATACGTTGATCATAGAAACACTTGCATACCAATTAAATATGCAGGTTTATATTGACATATTAAGGCATATTTCAGACAATGATTGTTGATATCAAGAAAAAAAAGACACTGATTATTAAGCCAATTGACATGTGATTCATTTCTTTTGTACAAGAGAAGCAAGCAAATGCAAGAACAGGTCAGCAAATACCAAGCAACAGAAGCACTTTCACCATATGATCACTCAGATAAAGCATTCAATATCCGAAAAAAAGCAATCAAATAAGTATAACTTCTGCAAATCATTAAAACAAATCTCCTTTTACCTTCACTTTGTTATCATCTGCCCCAGTAGCCAACAATTGTGAATCTGGAGAATATGCCAAGCAATTCACATCAAAGTAATGCCCTTGTTGCTTGAATACATAACTCTCTGACTGCCATTCCCACACAAGTAACTGCCCCAACTTTGCACAACCAAATGTTAACCAATTCCCAGTCTCATTAAACACTGCAGTAGTGATCTTTTCCCTTGACATTGACAACAAATGAATGCAAACAAAATCTGGCATCTGGTATAAGCCAAAGACACCATTAGAAAACCCAACAACCACCATTTCGAGTGACCTATGGTAATCACAGGAAGTCAATTTTGCTGGTGATTGCATAAATCCATCTTTCCTTAACAACTTCCATTTCCCTTTATGCAAACACTCCTCTTTTTGACCAGAATCGTCGTCTTTCCCATCAAACTCTTTCCCTTTCTTCACAGTTATCTCATTTTGACCTTCCAAATTCCCTTCCTCATTCTGCTTAGGTGTGCCTGGAGATGGGCGCTCTGAACCTTGTGCATTATCTTCATTAAATTTACCATCATTACCACTATAACTCCAACTAAAGATAAAACCATCACGGGCAATTGTAAAAGCCTTATCAACATTATTTGTTTTCTTATCATAACCAAAGAAACAACCAACAACTGTATCTCTATGCCCTAAAAACAAAAATGGCTTATTCAAAATTCCTTGCTGCAATTTCTCAACACAAAAAAGTCTTGCAGTCAAATCCTTAGACCCTACTAACAAATACTTACAATCTAAGCTCCAAGCCAAAGCTGTAACAGTATCATCACAATCTGCAAGAGTCCTAACCAATTCAAAGGCAAAAAATTCTTGCTTGAATCCCGGTGACCACCATATTTGGACCAATTTTCCTAAAGCAAAAGCAATGAAGTTTCCGTCAGGGCTGAACTTCACAACATTCACCTTTTTCTAGAAAGTCATACAGTGGAGAACCACACGGCGAGGAATATTGATGAAACGACACCTGTTATTCTCATCAATCGTCACCAGAAAGTTACCATCAGGAGAGGCAGCGATGGGGCGGATATTTGAGGAGCATTGATCAGGTAGTGTTACTGTTTGTAATTTTATAAGGCCAGTAATGGAAATAAGATTACCAATGGGTGAGATTAATTGAGCATTTTGGGTGATTATAGCATTGCCTCCTCTGTAAGGAGCTCCAAGCAAATTCTGGAATTTATAATTCATACTGTTTTTTCTAAATTTTATGGTACTCCGTTTGGATACCGAGAAAGTGAAAGAAAGTCGAAAGAAAGAATCAAGCAAAGTTTCGAACTTTACTAGGTTCTCAGAATTCATCGTTTAGGGTTTATTAACAGACGAGACGACGTATGCTGCGACTGTAGTGTCACTTTGTTTAAGCCCAATGGGCTATTTTGAAGAGGCCCATTGGATCAAAATAAAGATATACTTGATTTTAAAAAAAATAAAAATCCTTCTTCCATTTCCCGCTCGTTAGGAGTTTTAAATCTCATGCTTCTTAACTGAACTAACCATATGTGCAAGAATCGGAAAACCCCTAATATCGAAAATGGATTCTCCTGAACGAAATCGCAACCCCCAGACACCCGCGTCATCTTCTTCGACGAACGGTCAAGTAAGTGTGCCGGAATTGTTATCGGTGATCTGGTGATTAGTGATTAGTGATCTCAATTTTATGGCTGTGTATATTGTGTTAATTATGGTTATTGATGGACTGCGCTTTTTATCACTTCATTATGTGTTAGGCGGCTGTGAAAATGTCGAGTGCAAAATAGAAAATGAAGTTTAAATATATTAATTAATTGATTTTTTCTTTTGTTATTTTAGGAATCTTCTTTATCCGATATTTTTGAAAATCTATCGCCTCTTAAGCCAAGTAAGGGCCCAAGTCTTGCACAAAGTATTAACTTTCCTCTTTCTCCTCCACCTGTGTTCACATCACCCCGTTCAGATCTACAGCGAAACGCCATTTTCATAAAAAGGTATGAGATTTTTTAATATTTTGATGTTAACAAGTCAACATTTTTTTCGCTTTTCTTTTTGAATGAAGAGTTTATTGACAGAGAGGGGACAGATGCAGCAGGTTCAGTTGTTTATGCACAGGATGATACCCATTTGAAGGAGGGTGAGTTTCTTCAAAATGAAGACAAGTATTGTAGCCCTTTCGGTTGTATTGATCAATATTTTGGGATTGATTCAGTTGGGACTAGGGACACTCCAAAATCATCTCATCCATTCACTTCCTCTAAAGGTACCATTAGGGAAACTGATGATGATTGCGGGGAATCTAATATGTTTACAGCCTCTTACTCGAGAGCCCAACATGAGCAGTTTGTCAATAAGGTATAGTTTGATTTATCTGATAATATACAAATTATAGTGAGGTTGTAATTGTTCAATTCTTAGCCATTGTTGTATGATGATTTATGTCAAAATTGATGCACTTTTATGGTGACATTATACTTTTTAAATGCACTTCATTGGACTAATTATATATGGAATTAACTCCATTGATTAAGTCAATTTATCTCAACTGTTTGATACAAAACTTCTTCAGAAATTCAATTTTCGTTGTATCTCCTTTGTGTGTTATAGCGTTGGGAGTAATTGTTGTTCATCACCAATGATTTTAATATCACATTCTAGTTTTTACTTCTAAAAGAATGTCTTCATTCATAGTTTTGTATACAAGATACGCACATTGAAAAGGAATATATTTTATTTGAATTTGTAGGAGGCTGATCAACGTGGCATACGAAGACACCTCCAATTCGGGGTTCCAATGGCCAACAAGCTTACTGGAAATAAGACCCATGATAATGCCAATTTAAGCTTGCCTGAAGGCCTCAGAAAATGTCAAAATACGGTTTCACATAATGTTGAACACATTAGGCACTCGAGTAGTTGGCAGGAAGGCAGTCATGCCCCGGCCACCAATTTACCGACCTCTTTTTTCCAATCTCAATCTTATAGATCAGCTCAAAATTATGGAAGCCATGAGATGTCAGCATGCACCCCATCTGTTTTAGGTTTGCCTTCAAGTAGTATCACCAGATCTAAATCTATGGGCTCAGACTCAACTGCAAATAAGATGTTGGCTGCTAGTATGCGTGCACAAGAGGCAGATCAAATGCGTAATATGAACCGCTGCTCAGCAAAGAACTTGGAAAGCATTTCAACCACATCTATTGCCAAGGAAGTATATGATCATGTTGAAGGTGATCAACAGGAGAATCGAGCTACTGCAGCTGTAAATTCTGCAACTTTATCTTATTAACAAAATATGCAGCCCCAAGTGTTTTTCCCTACTGACATCTTATGATCAGAGGGTAGTTCCATGTGAAGGGAGGATGCTCATGTCTCATAACACTGACATTGTTGAAGAGTCATACCAAGCGAGCCCCGAGCGGAATAGGCAAGTGAACTTTTAGTACCTTCAATTAAATAATATTAACTAATTTTGCCCTCTCTATTGCTTACCCACTGCTATGGTTTGTTCTGCGTCTAGGAAAAGGGCAAAGCCCATAAATGAGGGCGAGACTTGCAAACTTTGCAACTGTAAGAGGTCGAAATGCTTGAAACTGTAAGCAAACAAGTAGGAAATTTAGACATTTAATATGTTTCAATATTTGTTGTTTGCTTAATTAGTGTATGTTTTGAGGTGATTTCTACAGATATTTTCACCATTAGTATGATATTGTAATAACTAATAGAAATGCAAAGCTCTGTACAACAATACAAGAGTGGATCTTGATATATGCCAGTAGAAGGAAGTAGAAAGCAAAGATTTTTTTTGAATTCTAAACATTATGCTTGCCTGTGAATTCTAAAAATTGTTTTTATCATATATAGGATGACTCTGAGATTTTATATTGGCAAGAAGTCCCTTTTTGTCTAAACACGTTTGCTTTCACATTACACCACTAACAACTGCATATTTCTTTAGCATTTTTGTACGAATTTGATCAACAATTTGTAGTTTGTATAGACCTTTCAAATGAAAATGGTACAACTCAACTCAACTCAACAAAGCCTTAAGAATTTGTTTTCTCCACTCGGGGCAATTGTGAATCATAATATCAGAAATGTCTAAGAACTCAAGATTATGTTGAATGATTCTCCTCCAAGTTAGCTTAGATCTACCCTTCCCTTTTTTACCCACATCTACTTTAAGGTGTTTTAATTTTCTAACCGGTGCATCTAAAAATCTAAGTCGTACATGTCAGAACCATCTTAGTCTTCCTTCTCTCAACTTGTTTTCTATAGGGGTAACTCCGACTTTATTCCTAATATACTCATTACGGACCTTATCCATTTTAGTATGTCCGTGCATCCATCTTTGCATCCTCATTTCTGTCACACTAAGCTTAGAGACTTGTTGTGTTTTTATAGCCCGATACGCACTCCCGTACATCATCGCGGGTCTTATCGCAGCGCGATAAGATTTTCCTTTTACTTTATGTAGAATCTTTCGATCATATAATGCTCCGAAAGCACTCTTTCATTTCATCCACCCCGTTTTGATCGGATGAGTAACATCCTCTTCATAACCTCCATCCTCTTACAAGATAGATTCTAAGTATTTGAAATGTGTGCTTCTAGATATGGCAATACCTTTTAAACACACATCCATCTGCTCTCTCCTACTACCTTTACTAAATTTACAATGCATATATTCAGTCTTCTTCCGACTAATGTTGAAGTCTTTCATCTCCAATGCACTTCTCCATTGCTCTAGCTTCCCTTCAACTTTTTCTCAGATTTCATCTATGAGCACTATATCATCCGTAAACAATATAAACCAAGAGATTTTCTCTTGTATGTCCTTTGTCAATTCCTCCATAACAATAGTAAAAAGATAAGGACTTAAGGTTGATCCTTGATGTAATCCGATCATGATAGGGAAGTCTCTTATATCACCTTCGGCCATACGTACACTACTAACCGCCTCATCATACATATCCTTAATTATTTAAGTGTATTTAACTGACACATTCTTACGCTCGAGAGCACGCCATAAAACATCTTGTGGTACTCTATCATATGCTTTTTCCAGATCAATAAATACCATGTGTAGATCTTTCTTCATCTCTCGATATTTCTCTATCAGCCTCCTAATAAGAAAGATTGCTTCCATAGTGGATCTTCCATGCAAAAAGCCAAATTGGTTAGCCTTAATAGATGTGCAACTCTGGATACGCTGTTCTACAACTCTCTCCCATAACTTTATGGTGTGACTCATGAGTTTGATCTCTCTATAATTTGAGCAATTTTGAATATCTCTTTTATTCTTGAATATTGGAACTACAATACTTCTTCTCCAATCATTTGACATCTTTTTGGATACCAAAATGTCCTCTAGTCTCCAACAGGATCTTCTTGCCGACTTCTCGAAACTTCTCACTCATGGTTACCCTCATATCATTAGCTTCCATATGCGAACTCCAAGGTCGCATGTTGCACAGCTTATTTCTGAATTTTTCACGCTTCTCCCCTCTAAGCTCCCACCACTTAATCCGTTGAGTATAGATATTGGACGACCTCTTAGTTTGCCTTATCATTTGAAGTCAAACATTAACAACCTATGTTGGGTTGTTAAAGTTTCACCCGGAATGACTTTGCAATCCTTACAAAAGGCTCTATTAGACTTTCTTGTGAGCAAATAGTTAATTTGACTCTTGTTATACCCGTTTTTAAAGATAACCAAATGAGATTCTCTTTTCATGAAGTAAGTATTCACCAAAAATAACTCATAAGTCATTGCAAAATCAAGAATGCACTTTCCCTCATCATTTTTACTCCCATAGCCAAAGCCCACATGAGTCTCTTCATGACCACTTCGGTCACTTCCCACATGACCATTTAAGTATCCACTAAAGAAGACATGCTCTTCAATTGGTATGTTTTGCATGATATCATCCATGTCCTCCCAAAATTTCAGCTTACAATCAAAATCAAGATCAACTTGCGATGCATAAGCACTAATCACATTAAAAACTTTCTCTTCTAAAACTATTTTAACTACAATAATCCTATCCTCCACTCTCATTACCGAAACTACCACATCTCTTAGATAACTATCTATAATAATGCTCACCCCATTCTTGCTTCTCTCCCTTTTCGTGTACCATAATTTATACTATTTTCCAACTTCCCTGTTTTTCTCTCCTACCTACTTAGTTTCTTGAATACAAGTTATATTCACTCTCCTCTTTTTAAAAGTGTCAACTAGCTCTATAAGCTTACCTGTAAGGAATCCTATGTCCCGAGTGCCTATCCTAATTCTAGTCTCTGCTCGTACTCGCCTCTTTTCTCTCCTAGATTGGTGTCTAGTCCTAATGCTATCAAAAGCTCCCGTGCTACCCACACTATCCATATTGCTACTAGAATAAAAACTATTTCTAGAATTACCTCTTTCTTTACCACTATATCTATCTCAATTTCTATCTAGAGTTAGCTTCTTTATCCACATTTGCTCATGATGTGGGAACCCTTGCTCACTTAGCGTCATATCCGGGCGCCAACATGACACGTCGATTTCGGGGAACACCCTACGCTCTTGTCTATTTCTCACTACAACCTCCGATGTAGCGCGTCGGAAGTAGGGAACACCCCAACGTTTATCATGTATTGCGAATCCATATGAAAGTTCCGGCGAAATTTTTACATTGGTTGCTGGCCTACAACAACCCTCCTCCTTTATCCAGGCTTAGGACTGGCTAGATACGGTGACCCCTATCTAGGCGGAGTTTTTTAGTAGAAAATGGTA
Source organism: Codiaeum variegatum (assembly GCA_948294925.1). Lineage (NCBI taxonomy): Eukaryota > Viridiplantae > Streptophyta > Magnoliopsida > Malpighiales > Euphorbiaceae > Codiaeum > Codiaeum variegatum. The sequence continues at coordinate 8,452 of CAOJBK011819884.1, forward strand.
AAAAAAAAAAACATTATAAAGAAGTGGCTTTGAAATAGAAGATACAAACCTTTTGTTGTTTTGAAGAATGTTTCATTTGCAGTTTTTGTGTTTATGCAGTTATTGTGAGTGCTATGCAGCTGGCGTTTATTGTCTAGACAGTTGTGCATGTGAAAACTGCTTTAACAGGCTCGAATACGAGGATACAGTTCTCGATACACGAAAACTAATTGAATTACGTAATCCTCTTGCATTTGCTCCAAAAGTTGTAACTCATGCAATGAACTCTCCTGCAAATATGTCGGTAATCGCCCTTTCTTAAGTTATTCATCTTGACAGCCTTTTTTCTTTTTCCAAAGAGCATTGACAACTAAATGTCTTATTAAGATGAGAATAACATACAGGAAGAAGGGAAATGTACTACACCTTCATCAGCAAGGCACAAAAGAGGTTGCAATTGCAAGAAGTCGAAGTGTCTTAAAAATTACTGTGAATGCTATCAGGTCTGTACTAAAAGTTCTCATATCACTTACAACACTTTCATAATGATTATAATTGCTTCATCAAAATAATAAGGGAAATTTAGTGAGCCTCGTCATTCAGATGTTAGTTACAGAAGAAATGCTGATCTTTAATCTGTTCTAACTCTATAAACATTCTGCTGTATCTTAAGGCTAGAGTTGGATGCTCTAATGGATGCCGATGTGAAGGTTGTAACAATTCTTTTGGCAAAAAGGCTGGTATGAATTGGATTCTGGCTATTCGTTATTTTAAGTTTATAGGTTTTTCAGAGGATAATTTTGCCGTCAGAAAATGAAATATGTCCAATTGACTATCCATAGATTATACCTAAAACATTTGAAGCATATAGATATTAAAATTGCATAATGTAGCTTCTGCTTTACCTTTTCTTAACTGCTGAATCATGAGTCTGGTGATTCAGTTGTGATCCATAAGAAGTGCTCTTTCTGTTATCATATATACGTGAAATTAATTCAGGAGTGAGCATCTTCAAGAATTGTGTAATTTATAACCCAGTATCGAGTTTCAATTGAGTTGCTTATTTGTTGAAAGCCATCAGTTGAAGCTAATATTATTTTCACAGATAAAGTTGAAAGCAAACTGACTGTTCCACAATAATGGCATTGCAGAACCACTATACAGAAGAGCTGAAAAGTGGGAGAATACATCTCATGAACAACAGGGTACTTTAGAGACACGAGATGATTTTACCAATATCGGGAGAGCTCATCAGTACACTTCAACATGGAACCAGAGTCCAATGTCTCCTTGTCCCTCAGGAACAGTGGCTTCCTCAGGTTCTCTCAATATAAGGGACAGTTCAAAAGTTTCTCCTGCTCCAATACATCAGGGAAGCAACCCCCAGTCGTCAGGTGGTTACTTTCATTTTGGTTATTCACCCTCCGGTCTTACACCAAAATCACATGGAAGTGACACCCTGGCTGAGCTTGGTTCAGACAGCCTTCTTTATGATATAGTGAAGGACGATACACCTGGGAAACTCAAGAACACTTATACGCCAACAAACACAGTGAAAATTGGTTCACCAAATGACAAAGCAGTTTCGCCTACACAAAGTGGATCGCGAGAGTTGGGATCAAGCTCTTCACAAGACTAGCAAAGTGGGCAAAAATTCATTTTGCCTGCTGTGTCATCTTTCCCTTCCTTAACTCCATACAGCAAGATGAAAGAAGGCGCCCAATGCACTGACAATGATAATCAAGATAATAGTAACAGTGGTCAGTGAAACTATATCTAAAGTTATGATATGGTGATCATTTCATTTTTGGCACTTTGTCTTGCAATTTTTTTTCAGATGTGGGGTTTTTGTTGAGGCAGAAGTACATTGTTTTCCCCAGGAGATATTCCAAGGAACTGCTGACAGGCCAGGGATTTTCTCTGAGGTATATTGGAAGTATCATTTATGCAATGGTACTCCAAGATATTTTGGAAACATCATATGTAATGATGCTGAATTTAGGCTGCCTGCTCCTTACTTTTTCTAATGTTCAGTTAAGGTTGTTGGCAGTTAAGTTGAGAGCGCGCAGGAAATTTAGGAATTAGATTTTAGGTTATTGTTTGGTTCATAGAATAGTTAAGGTATAGAATAGCTATTCCACTACTAATTGCCACTAGCTCTGCCACTAACCACCACCCGTAACAATTTCATATTCATGAACTAAAAAGTGGAATAAGAATTAATTAGGAATAGCTATTATATTCCTATTCTATTCCTTATGAACCAAACGCAAACTAAGGATTTGTAGTTTCAAGCAATTTCGCAATTCCGGTTGATTGTAAATTGTAATAATGGGAAACAAAATATTTCTTTTTTCATTACATTTTTCTTTTCTCATGGCTGTAGATTCTCTTATTCTTTTTTATAATGTTTTCCTATGATAGCCTTCATCAGATAACACTTTGGAATTGCATCCACAAAGTTGACAAGGGATTCTACATTAAATCTTTAGAAGAATGTGAGAGAAAGGTTTTCTTTCTTTTTATTTTTCCATTAAGGCATTGTGTTACCTTTGCTCATCTCTCTATTTATTTATTTATTTATTTTCTTTTTGAAAACTCGTCTCTTTATATGAATTCAAGTTATATGCAAAAAAGCTTACACAGAAGTTGACATAGAGGAGAGCTTGATGAAAAAAAGTAGTTGACTGAACTTAGATCAAGTAATACAAAATGCTCTATGAGCTTTGAAGCACGGACTCGGATACAGATACGGGATCAGATTCTGGTATGGGTGTGTGAAACGACATTTTCTAAAAAAATTAGACACGTGTACAGTGGGGACATGGCAAATTATATATATATATATATTTTCTTCTTTTTTTTCAATTAGTTACAGTTATTTTAATTATATGAGTTAATAATTCATGAATTCTATTTATAATTTATATCTTTTAAAATTTTGATTACAATATATAATTTATAATAACTGTAACTAATTGAAAAAAAAAGAAGAAAATAGAAAGAGAGATCAAGAGAAAGAGATTGATGGGAGTTCCATTTTGAAGAAAGAAATATTGATATAGAGAAATTTCAGAGTTTTATTATTTTTTTTTGGATAACATTTTAAGACTTTTTAACAAAAAAAATCTATTTTTTTCAAAATTCTTTAGTCCGTGCCATGTATCCGCCATGTCCCTATATTAAAAAAATTAAAAAAAAAAAAAAGAGGACACATATTTACTGTGTCCTGTAAATGTCCTCGTGTGT
>CAOJBK011820995.1:0-11787 GCA_948294925.1 Codiaeum variegatum
GAGGTATACCTTCTTATCTTTGCATTTTTCTTATTTTGAATATGTGTTATTATTGCCTTGATTAGTGATTTTCTTTTCTTTCTAATTCACTACTTCGAAGATGAAGGCTTATTAGGATGCTGTGAAGGTCATCCTTTTAGAGAATAATAACTTAAATCACCTTTTGTCCCTTTGTGATTTGGAGGAGAGCTGCTCGAAGGACGAAGTAAAAATTCTGAAGCAAGCTACAACTGAAAGGGACCAAGCTCTCTTCAACTCTCAATCTGACCTTCATCATAATGAAGCATCTCTCTCCACATCTACCTCTATCCTTCAAGATGTCTGAGTCAAAAGAGACTATTTGGTCGAAGAGAGGGAAAAGACTTCGAGGAAGCTTGAAGAGCTTCATAATCAGTTGAGAAAGAAGCAGGAGCCTGCAGATTCACTAAACCAAAGAGCCCTTACCTTAGAAGATCAAAATCATACCCTCTAGGATGGGAAGGCTGAACTACAAAAAGAACTTCGCCTATCCTAGAGAGCATGCCAATCTTTATCGAAGCACATCATGAGCCAAGCCGAGGTGGTGCGCCAAGCTCTTATTGATTTCTTTAATTCCAACTGGCTTCAAAGGTACATCATGCAAAAGGATGTTTTGAGCACTGTCCTTTACCACAATAAGACAATTAGCGAAGTAAAGGAGAAGTTCCCAGACTCGAAGGGCTCCTTCAAGGTTTATAAAGTTGAAAAGGTGAAAATCCCAGCCTTGGAGGAGTATCTGAACAATATGGCTCAATCCCCTTCCCCTGTCTTCACTAATGATGAAGCTAAGGACCCTCCACCATCTTTTAGTGAGGACTTAAGTGTAACTATGGGTCAAGACAATGAAGCCACTCATCCTTAGTTTTGTAATTTTATTATAATAGTTTGAATAGTTTTATGTACTTTTTTTAGATGAATTTGATGAAAAAATACTTCTTTTATCCATTTCTTATTCTCCAAAATTTGCTTTTGTTTGTATATTTTATCCTCTTCGCTCTTTCGAAAGCATTTTAGTTTCCCCTCGTTTTTCGAAGTGAATTTTTATGCTATTATGAATGTGGAGTTTTTTGCACCTTCGAAGGTTGTTTTATATTTCCTTTATGGGTACTTTTTCTTTCCTTCAAGGCTAACTTATGAGTCTTACGAGACAATTATGAGTTGGTTTTCCTTTGTCGAGGATACGTGCCTCCCTGAGAAGGTCTTTTACCTGTCAAGCATGTCTTATTTCCTACAACAAGGATGTTTGCCTTTCTGAGAAAGACTTTTTCCTGTCAATCAAGTCTTATATCCTTCATTAAGGATGTTTGCCTGCCTGAGAAGTTCTTTTGCTTGTCAAGTGGGTCTTATGTCCTTCATCAAGGATGTTTGCCTCCTTGAGAATGTCTTTTGCCTATCAGGCAGATCTTAAGAAAAAATAATGTGCACAATAATGAACTAAGAAGGCAAAATTTCATTGATCTGCAATTAGTGGTAGTACATTTTTAGATATTGTACATTCAAAGTATGGGTATGTTTATGCCTTCTAGAGTTTGTAATTTATAAGTGCCAAGGCCTATCACTTATTGTACTTTGAATGGTCCTTCCCATGTAAGGGCTAGCTTGTCTACTCCTACTCTTCGGCCTGTTGCTTCGAGGCTCCTTAATACTAAGATACCTTCTTCAAACTTCCTAGCCTTCACTTTATTGTTAAAGTAGTTGGCGGGTCTTCTTTTGTATGTTATGGTTCTGATAGTTATCTCTTCTCTTAGCTCATCTAATAGGTCCAAGTCAATCCTTCTCAGCTTGTCATTTTCATCATCATTGCAATAAAGGACTATTCCACTTGGTAGCCTTATGTCGACTGGGATGACAGCTTCAATGCCAAAGGTCAGTATGAAGGGGTTTCTCTTATGGGCTCCCTTAGAGTGGTTCGATATGCCTAGATCACGTGATGGAGCTCCTCAACCCAATCTCTTCAGTACCCTTCTAGTCTTCGCTTGATCCCTTGGAAGATGGTTTTTCTGGTAACTTCTGTCTGCCCATTAGTCTGAGGATGAGCAACCAAAGAGAAGTGATGCTTGATGCTCAATCCTTCACAGAATTCCCTTATCTTTGCATTATCGAACTACCTCCCATTGTCACTGATGAGATGATAAGAAATCCTGAATTTGCAAATAATGCTTCTCCATATGAACTTTATTATATTGTCTATTGAGATAATTGCCAGAGGCTCTGCTTCGACCCATTTTTTAAAGTATTCCACTATAGATACTAGGAACTTTCTCTATCCTGGAGCCATTGGAAAGGGACCAACAATGTTTATCCCCCACTTAGCAAAGGGCCAGGAGCTATAGATTGCGACTTGCGCAGTTCTTGGCATTTTTACTGAATTTGCAAACTTCTGGTATGATGGGCATTTTCTCACTAGGGACCTTGCATTCATCTTTATAATAGGCCAATAATAACTTTTTCAGAGCGCCTTACCTGCTAGCGCTTCCCCCTCCCCACCCGTCCCCCCCCCCTCCCGATGTGCATCCCACATGACCTTTCATGTATCTCTTGGAGGACTTACTTCGCTTGGCTTGGCTTGAGGCACTTTAGCTAGAGAAGTGAGTGTGCCCTTTTGTATAGTGTGTTGTTATGAGTAGTGAAGTAGGCACTTCACCTTTTGACTTATTTCTCCTTCTTTGGGTCTTGCGGTAGCTCTCCTTTCTTCAATTAGGCTTTGATTGGACCTATCTAGCTTTATTCCTCTTCTTCGACCTCCATCACCTCTTCACATTCGCTTATGCTAGGTATCGATAGGGTTCCCATGAAGACTTTATTGGGGTATCCCGAGGGATGTGCTACTGCTAATTTTCTTAGATTGTCAACTCGATAATTTTGAAGCCTTGGGACTTTTTGGTACTCCACTTTTACCCCTTTTTCTTACTTCTTCTGGATCTATTCTCTAATGATGGCTAGATATCTTATAATTTCTTCCTTCCTTGCTGTAAATATCCCATCGACATGTCCCATCACTAACTGTGAATCACTGTATATGCACAACTTTTTCACTAAAAGGAAGTCGGCTAATTTGAGCCCCTACATAAGTGCCTTATATTCAGTTGTATTATTGGTTATAGGGAAGTCTAGCTTTAGAGCATATTTGAGGAGAACCCCAGTGCCACTTCTGCAGATAATCCATATTCCATTGGCTTTTTGAGTGCTGGCTCCATCAACATATAGGTCCTAAGTGCTTGACAAGTTTATTTTGGCCTCACCTTCATCGGTCTTCTCTCCACTTTCCTTCGGGAATGAGCACTAGAAGATGAAATCTACCAATGCTTGAGCCTTAATTGCCACTCTAGGCCGGTATTATAGAGCATATTATCCCAGCTCTATAGAATAGTATAACATCCTCCTCAAAGTTTCTGGATTGTGGAGAGTTTTCTGTAGGAGCTTATCTATCACCACCACCCTTTAATGTGCTTGGGGGTACACTTTGAACTTCCTGCATAACAGAAGAGAGTAAGCCAAAATTTCAATGGATGAATAATTAAGCTCTGGTCCTTACAGGACTTTGCTGAAGTAATAGATTGGCTTTTTCACTCCTTCTTCCTCCCTCACTAATACAACTCCAATTATGTACTGAGATGCTGACTGGTATATGAGTACTTCCTCCCCTGGTAATGGTCTGCTCAGTACTTTGCTCTGACCCCATATAGGTTTTAAGCTCTTCGAAGGCCTTTTAACAATCCTCTAACCATTTTAAAGATGCATTCTTCCTCAGTCTTCTAAAAAATGGCAGATAATTTTTCGCTACCTTGGACATGAATCGGTTAAGAGAGACTACTCTCCCGGTTAGTTCTTGCACTTCTTTCACACTCTTCGGGGCTGGTATGTCTAGAATTTCCTTTACCTTGTTGAGGTTGGGCTCAATCCCTTTCTCACTTACCTGATACTCGAGGAACTTACCACCTTGAATGAAGAAGGCATACTTTTTCGGGTTCAATTTCACCACTTAATGACCCATTACTCTAAAAATTCCCTTCAGGTCTTCCATATGCTCTTTGAAACTTTTAATTTTCATAATTATATCATCGACGTAAGCCTCCAAGTTTCTTCCTATCTGATCCTTAAAGATCCGATTGGCCAACCTCTGATATGTCGCACCTGCATTCTTGAGGTAAGAAATCATGGAGGTGTAGTAATATGTGCATTTCTCAGTGATGAATATAGTCTTTTCTTCGTCTCCCTGATCCATCTTATATTAGTGATATCCCTATTTGGCATTAAGGGAAGAGAGAAATTTGTATCCCACCGTGGAGTCTACCAATTTGTCTATCATTGGCAGCGGGTATGAATCCTTCGGACAAGCTTTATTCAAATCGGTGAAGTCCACACACATCTTGTAACTTCCATTTTCCTTCTTCACTAGGACTACATTAGCTAGCCATTCTAGGAATTGAACTTCTCTAATAAATCTAGCCTCTATCAACTTCTCTATCTCTTTGTCAATGACAACCAGCTCCGTGCGAAGCACCTTTTCTTTTGCTTAATCAGCTTAAAAGTTGGATCAACATTAAGTTTGTGAGTCATTACTTCTAGATTGATCCTAACATCCTTGAGGAATCCCATACAAAGGTTTCTTTATGGTTTACTAAGAATTCCTTCGCCTTAGCCTTCTCTTCAAATTCTTGGTTCACTTTCAGGAATTTTTCTAGTTTTTCTTCATCAATTGAAAATAACTCAAATTGTCCTGATGGCTGAGCTCTTCGATCCTCTAATCTTACCTCTTCTTGAACCATGCACACTTCTTTGATCTATATATGTATCATACTTTTCCTTTTTCGGGTAAAGTCTACCTCAGGCTCCTGCTTTGAGGTGCTATACACACAAAACTCTGACCCATCTGGTAAAGGGACCTTCACCCTTCCCCTTCATACATTGGTATCTGCATCTAAATCATTGAGCAACGGTCTCTTTATTAAGACATTGTAAGCCATCAGGATCTTCACCACCATGAAAAGTGACATCACCGTTACACTCTTCGGGGCTACCCCTATAGTAAAGGGTAGTCTAATATATTCTACTATAGGGATTTGTCTTGTCCAATGTTCGGACTGGGTTCTTCAATTCTTTCAGCTCATATCCTTTTATCGCCATCTTCTGATAAACTTTAAAGGATAATAGATTAGTTGAGCTTCCATTATCCACCAAGATTCTCTGCATATTATAATTGGCAATGATGGCTTTGATAACAATTGGATCTACTCGGCTTGGCATTATCCCATCCTCTTCGGCCCATTGCTTTTGGCCATTGTAAAAGACAAATTCTGGCATCTCCTGGCTTTGGGTTATGACATTGCCCTTGTTGCTCATTACCTCCTTATGCGGTCCCCCTGTAAGATAAGTAATATATCTTGTAGCCCCATCATTTACCACCAGTGGTTCTGAGTTTCTATCATCTCTCACAAACCTCTTTAGGTAACCCTATTTAATCAACCACTCTATTTCTTCCATAAAATGTTTGCATGAGTTAGTGGTCTGACTGTGAGTGTTATGGAACTTATAAAACTTTATCTTGTCTATTTTATCTGGATCCTTCCTGATAAGCTTTGGCCTCTTCCATATGGCCTGATCTTGAAAGGCCGCGAAGATGACCTCTGTCTTGGCATTCAACGGGGTTAATTTGGTCACATCAAAAGTTCCCTTGATGGACTCCCTTTCCTTCTCCTTCGTCTGCAAAGCCACATTCTTAAAGCAACTCATTCCCCCTATTTCTTTCTTTTTACTCTTCTTCGAAGGGGCATCCTTATCTTTCCCCTTCTTTTTTTTTCGATCGAATTAACTCACTCGAAAAGCATCATCTTGCCAGATATACTTTTGCGCTATAGTTATAGCCTCTTCAAGGCTATTTGACATTTCTCTAGATAACTTCTTGAAAAAGTCCGTATGGGTAGTACACTTCTGCAAAGCCTCTACTACCCTAGCCTGATCTAAGCGGGTTACCTTCAACACCTCCGCATTAAATCAGGCCAAAAATTCTTTCAACGATTCATCCTGGCCCTATTTCACAAGCTCTAGAGACTGAGTTTGCATTTCTATGGGGATATTGGCCTCAAATTTCTTCATAAAACCTTCCTCTAGCTGCTGAAAGCTCTATATACTCCCCTATTTCAAACTATTATACCATTTAGTTGCCGCTTCATCTAGCGATCTCCTGAAGGCCCTGCATAGTGCTTCATCATCCTTCATCTACTATTCAATTTCATGTTTGTAGTTGAGGATATGGGCCCTTGGGTATGTGGACCCTGTGAACTTGGTGATGTTTGGGCTTTAAATTTGTTCGGCATTTGCTAATATGCTTTTCTTCTAATGAATGGAGATCTCAACTACAATGTCAAGTCCCTATCCTAAGTTCCCTTCTTCCCCCAAATTCTTTCATACATTGCTTCACCATCTCTCTCATATCCCTTGGGTTCTGGCTCATAGCCTCATGTTCTCTTCTTTGGGATCGGGATCTGTGATGAGTTCTCCGCCTACTATGCTCTCTTCTGAAGTGACTTACTGCCCTCCTATCTTCTCCCCCTTCTTGCCTAGACTTTGTGGAGTTTGCTGAGATTACTTCAACCTCACCATGCTACCTATCTTCTCTTCGTCCACCATCGTCTCTGCATCTTCCATTATCTTCCCTCAGTCCTCCACCTATTAGGTCAACATGATTTCCTCCTACTGCTCCCATTTTCGACCTCAGCCAACTCACAGATGCTTGTGGCCTATTCTCTCTCCCTCCTTCGAGTGTTCAGAATAATTGTGTTATAGCCATTTGGTTTGGTCTGCGAGTATATTTTCATTTGCCTACTATCCTAGTGGGCTTTGATGCTGCAAGAGTTGTATAAGGGGTTTTGATGCACCTAGGACATTCCGCAACTCAGGCGAGATGTTAGGAGATGCACTGGTTGAGTCTTGAGGTAGAGGTGCAATGGGGGTTGTATCTCTTAGGTGACGTCTTAGGTGATTAGCTAGGGCTTAGAATGATGAGGCTAGGCTAGGGGCGATAGAAGTGTTCCTAGTTGGGGTTTCATAGGTGTTTTTCCTAGTAGGGTGGCTAGGTGAGGCGTCAGTGGCATTGTTTCTGTTATCTTAAAGGTCACCCATGTCTTAGAATCTTTAGAAAGTGCAAGCTTTTGAGTAATAAAGGAGAGTCAGTGTGACTATTCTCAGAGAGAGAAGAGAAAGTGGTTATTCAAGATAAGAGAAAAACTTTCAAATCGTTCCCACAGACGGCGCCAATTTAATAGGACTATTGCCTAACGATTTCTAATCTTTGGATATGGACTGGATTGGATTGGACCTTGAACTTGGGTGCGTGCATAATGAGCAAACATGAGCTAAGAGGGCCAGGCTTTGAGCCTGGCAAAGGCCCTCCAACTCTTAAGTCAGTAATGAATTACAATGCCTTAGACTCTAGAGAACCCTGTGAATGGATTAAGGTTTTTTTGGGAATAGTTTGACATACCTTAAAATCTGTGTCAATATGAGGTATTTATAGTGTTTGTAGGATTTCCAAAATAGACACTTATCACAATATCAAAGGACCACGTGTAATTCTCGGAGCAGAGCAGGAGGTGGTCTCCAAACATGGGGAGGACATGTGTTTATATGGATATTCTTGTGGTCATACATGATGGGTCCCGCTTTTCAGGGTCGCTTCGGCACATGATGTACCAAAGCCTCTATTTTTAGGTGTTGAACTTGGGCACTTTTTATTTTCAGGCCGTCTAGAGGCCTCCTCAAATGGATTTTGGGCTTTGCGCCTTTTTCTTTCAGTTTCGACCCATATCATAAGACATAATTCAAATGAATAATAATTGCTTTTGCTTTGTAGAAGCAAAATAGTGTACATTTTGAGTTTTACTTTAGGCTAAAGGATCCAGAATTGTATATTGATTTTGGCTAATTTATTTTTCTTTAGATAAAGTTAAGTCATAATATCCTTGACTTCAGAAGCTGCCTTTTGGCCTCAAAAATGGATTCCTCAAATGGTGTCGTGTAGATTACAACATCCTAATCAAATAAAGTGAAATATCTTAACTATCAAATACCATATTAAATCCTTCTTAGTTCAATAAAACATAATTTAAAAGATGTTGATATTTGTGGGCTCTTAGGTCACATAGACGTATATGTGATAAGTTATTTGAATCCAATGATCAAAATATTAAGAACAGTGTTTTAAGAATGGAGTTTAACCAAAGGCTTAACTAGTCTGAATATTAAAAAATTAGATTTATAATTGAACTGAATTGAACTAGCCAAATTAGGTTAAAATTGAAATCACCCGGCTAGATTAAACCATATTTTATATTTAAAAAAAAAGAAAAAATATAAAAAATCTTAAAAAACTAAAAAAAAAAAATCCACATGAAAATTGCTAAACTACAAATGAAATAAAAGACTTCAAATGTTCTTTTATACAAAATTAATGTAAATTGTAGACTTTTTCAAGAAAATTCTTGGATTGACTATTAAACCATCCATTTTCTTCATTGGTTTTATCACCACTTCGATTTTTAAAATACTATTTAAGGGTAAATGAGATGAGTGGTTTAAGACACAGGTATTTGAGAGATGATATGATTCACAACTTATTGGAAAATATTTGAGAGGTTCAAACACACAATTAAAGGGCAAGGATTGTAAGCGAAAAAGGGAGGTGGAAGAGGAGTTGAGTTGAATAAGGGAGTGGGTGATGGGATTGAGGAGGGCTCGACCTTAACCTTAAAAGAAGTTAAACGAAAAAGGTTGGTCGAGCCTGTAGATGATGATAAGGTAAATTGTATACAGATTGATAAAATTTCATTTGATTTCGTAGAGACTAGGCAACTTTTTAAGGTTAATTTTGATGAGTCATGAACTATCTAAGTAGTATTCAAAGGGACTGCTATAAATAAATTATTATATTTCAATATTAGTTAAATTATCAAGTATATGATATATGTTTATCAACTCCTGTCTATTGATAATTTGATATATTTATTTACAAATACATTTTTTAAACGTCAGTAAACAAAATTGGCATTTTATAACTAAGAAATTTTTATTAAACTATGCTTGTATAAGGTTTATTGATGTCTCAAGGTTCAGGATTACCCCTAAGACGACATGTGGTCCACACATCATTCCGCAAATAAGACACTGAAAACAACACAAAAGAGAGCACATGATGATGCCTGAAGACAAACACTCTGATTCCTAAATCAGAGAACTAATTTAGAGAGTAAAGAATAAGTGTAGAGAAGAGTGAGAGAAATTAACCTTTTCCCTATGAATGGACTGGGTATTTACAGGAAGACCTACAATGGTTACCTTTTTGCAATCCAAAAGTAGTGGGGGATAAGGCCTCAACCGTCTGTACATATCTCACTTACTGATAAGATCTTGATGAATAATTCGGAGCACGTTGCACTTACCTACGGAGAACTCTTTCGCCGAGCAAGCTATGTGCTCTGCTTCTCTTAGACCAACCCTGTTTGACCCGTTCGAAAAACTAGTGGATAAACCTCTTAAGGCTAATGTTCTCGAGTCAGTCGGCTTGTCTCTCCTGTGAGAATAAGGACGATCCCTAAGGTAAGATGCACTACAGGTTCACTTGGAGGGTCAATCCTTCGGATAGGACTCATAGGTTAGTCTCAAGAGACAACATAATTGCTTAGGGTGGATCTTTATGGCTGAATCATCATTTATTATCATTATTATTACTTCATATTTTATCTAGTTGAATTTTATGATAAAATTTGTAATGAAATGTGAAAAAGTAACTCACCTTTTTTTTTCACTAATTTTTTTCCATAGGTTTTTTCTTTTTTCTCAATAAAGCTTTATTGAGACATGTTTATCAATATATATTTAAAATGGGATGTGTTAAAAATATGTAGAATTAAAACAAAGATGATGGATATTTTAATAATTTTAAAAACTTTTTAATATTAAAAATTTATAAAATTTGAATGGAATAACTAAAAAGTCAAATAATTTTAAAATATAAATATTTTTTTTTTGCTAAAGTGAAGATATTTTAATTAATTTTTAAAAATAGATGTACATAAATAGTATTCTAAAAAAATATATTTTTAGGGCTTGTTTGGTTAATAGGAATGTGGAAAGAAGATTGAAAGTTATTCAATAGAATGTGATTAATACAATGGGAATTGGAATATAAATTGCATTCATACTCATTCTCACATCTCAATTGCTAATGAAAATATAGAAATATTTTAAATTAATTTTTATTCCATTTCCAATTACTTATTTCTACTAAATAATATAAATTTTAAGCATATAATTTTTTTCTCATTTCTACTTTATTATTCCACTCATTGGCAGATCTATTTCATATATAGGATATATTCACAAAAAAAAAAAGATTAATAGTAAATCTTTGTTAGATTTTGAATTATTTTTATTTGAAAATTTTATTTAAATATTATTTATTTTTTTAAATAGTTAAATAGTCATTAAATTATATTTTTATTCAATAATTTTTATCGTTTCTAATTTTCTATCATTCTATGACATAGACTTTTACTGTATATTATTTTTATTATAATTATACATATCCTGTTTTTAAATTCTGAATTCAAATAATTATTTTTTTTGCCAAAATATCCAAATAATATTTTAATAAAATAAAATAAAATAAATATAAATATCCAAAAATATAGTGAAAATGAGTACGGTAAGTTTAACAATGGGTGTGATCCTGCACACTACTTATCCCATTAGACACTGATTAATGCGTGTTGACCATTTGACTAGGAAAGAAAGAAATAACGTTTTCTTTATGCTTTAAAATTTTAAAAATGAATTTATTTGAAATTCATCTACTTGTCCAATTACCGGATATTAAGGATGACTAGAGTTAATAGCTGCACGTGTTGTGCACGCTTGCCTAAAACTCACGGACTGTAGCCTGTAGCCGGCACTTTTCTTTTTCTTGTATTTCATCATAGGGCCCCACGTATCGTATGTCTAATCGTATTATCAATTTACTGGAACAAATTTTTATATTCCAGTTTTACCCTTATCTGCTGCGACCAAACGACACATGGATCCACTAAAAAATAGGGATTGCAATAGGGTGAGAATCCTTATTCTCCATGGGAATCCGTTCCAAATACGTGGGATTCTCCTATTCTTATTCTCACATGGACGGAGACGGAGATTATTTCTTTCCCTTTTATTAATATGGAATAGGGATGAAAAATGCACCCTTCATCCCATAGAAACCTCCGTACTTTACTATGTGGGAATTAATACAATTTAAATTTAATAAAAGTTTAATTTTAATTTTTATATTAATTTTTACTAAATGAATGATAAAATTTAAGCGAGGAACGAAAAACTAAGAGAAATGGAAAATTCAATAGAGATAGAAATAGAAATCAAATAGTCTTCATATGTAAAACGAGGATGGAATGTGGATTCCGTTAAAGTGGGTATGGGTATGGGGATGGCTATGTAACCCCGTCCCCAACCTACCTCGTTATCGTCCTACTAAAAAATAATAATTTTGTAATTTTTTATCTTCAATTTTTTTTTTCAAATATTTAATAAGGATAAAATTAACTTTTGATATAATTTATTCCTCTAATTTTTAATTTTAGAATAAAATATTTCAATTATACCAAAGTAGATTAATTTTAATTATCATTCAAGTTAAATTTTTTATTAAATTTGAGATAATTGAAATGATTTGATCCAAAATTACAAGTTAAAGCGTAAATTAGATCAAAAATTAATTTT
>CAOJBK011821500.1:0-16900 GCA_948294925.1 Codiaeum variegatum
GCTTGATTGTATGCAGTAATATGTTTTTATGTGTAACCTGGGCTGCGGAGCTAATAATTGCATATTACAGGGTACCCAATATTAAATTCAATGTGGCTAAGGTGTTGCAATCACTTATTCCCATAGTTGATGAGTCTGTAAGTACTTTTGATTCATTCTGTAAACTCCATTGCTGGAAGCACTTAGCTGTTCAGTTCTGAAGAATTTGATTATGGCATAATAATGTAGTATCAATTTCTCTATCGCAAAATTTAATTCAATGGGGATGCTGATATTGTTTTTGGGTCCAAAAAATAAATAGGAAGGCTGGATGACCTTAAAAATGTCGGGTTTACAGTATTAGAGGATAATTTACGCTGCTTGAACCTCTCAGGTGGTGGAGAAAATTCGTCCATGTTTGGTTGAGCTGAGCGAGGACCCAGATGTTGACGTCAGATTCTTTGCAGCCCAAGCGCTACAGTCCAGTGATCAGGTCATGATGTCTGCTTAGATTGAATGTTGATTCTTTCCATTTTCTGCTTTCCACTTGCAATTCAGCGCAATTTTCATACTCTACTTTGTAATACCTTACTTGAGATGCCAAGAGCTGGGAGATCTATATTCATTTCTCATTTTATTATTTAAATTTGAAGAAAATTCTTTGTAATTATAGATTATTGAAGTAATTTTTTTTTGGAAAAGGTAAATATTTTATTAATGCTTAAAATAGGCTACATCTTGAAGCATGAGAGCATGAAGGAAATGAGGCTCTACATGCCAAAAAAGTATGCCTAGCCAAATCAAATGCCTAGAGAATTTTGGAAAAAAAAAAAGCTGTCCTAGAGAGTGTAACAAAGACATTATTCCATTTTTCAACAACATTTGACCAGAGGAAATAACTGCCCCAAATTGTGAATCAGTAAAAGAAAGAATGGACAGCTTCCGCTACACTTCTGGCATCCATTTCAATAATAATCTTTTCCATCCTTTTCTCCACAAGCCAATCAAGCTTTGTCAACCTTGACAAAAATTAGGATGGCAAAATTCATCTCTTTCCATAGGAAAATCCGTCCACCGCCCGACAGAAAATTTCCGTCCATATGTGATAATGCGGCAGGAATGGAATTAACTCTACCCAACCTATTTTGATTTTATAAAATTAATATATATTTATATAATTTTATTATAATTATATATATAATTATTTATTTTTTAAAAGATATATTGTTAAAATTTTATTTTTTTATCATTATTTAAATTTATTAATAATATATTAACATAAATGTATATAATATTTTATTTATATTAATAAAATTATAAAAAAAATAATTGGAGATCTTTTTCGTCTCTGACCCGCCTCCATCTGAATTCGATATAATCTATCATATTTTTTTTTATTATTATTTATAGAGTGGGACGGATTTTCAAAACTCGTTCCAAACCCGATCCATTGTAATTTCTAATAAAAATTTCCAACCACTAGTCTTGAAAAGGCAAAGTGAAATTCAGCATATTGACCACGTAATATACCTTCAACTCCAAAATGATGGGAATTGCCATGGCATGGAATAAGGCATCTATGTTCAACTTCAAAAATCCAATGTCAGGTGGTCTCCATAATATGTTCACCGCATATTGTCAGCCACTGTTCCACACACCATTATTATTGGCCAAAATGTAATCTTCATACAGTCATGTACAATAATTCTTATGGTTGATCGTGTCAAACTATGGATAAGTTAATTATAATTTGATATATTAATATTTGATAACTTATTTAATGATAATATTAGAATTGCACTCTTTGATCAATGACTATTTTATAATTGCACTCTGAAATAATAGAGCATTTAATAACCACTAAAATTATGTGTTAATTCATAAGTAGTTGATTCATAATTTGACGCGGTGAATTAGATTCATCCAAAAAAAAATTCTAGTCCTATGCATAATTTAACAACCATAGTAGGATTTAAGCACTCATCATGCCATAATTTTTTTTTATTAATGGCGCCAAATTTCTCATATACACAAATTTTTTTCACAATTTTTTCTATCCTCTCTTTGCATCAGTGCATTAACTCAATCACTTAAATGCTCCACATCAACCACCATAATATTAATATTTTATTCAGACCAAAAATCAGTAGCATAATGACAATCAACCAAAACATGAAGGGCATGCTCACCATACTCATTGCATAAAGGACACGAGTTATCAATGTAAATTCCATTTGATTGAGTTTGGGTGTTTGAATTTGAAATTTGAATTTCAAATTCCACATTCAAATCTATGATATAAAATCCATAAAATTATAAATATATTATTTAACAAGTATGAGAAAACATTTGTAAAATCTCTTGAGCTTCTATTATATATGTTGCTTGTCTTGTAGTTTAAATAAATTAATGAAATTAATTTATTTATGTTGGGTTGGTGATCAAGTTGGATATTTGAAATAATATATTAAAAATGATTATTTGAAATTCGAAGTTTATAATGCAATTGATTTGAAGAAGAATTTCATCTAAATCAAATTCTTCCACTTTCTATGAAAAAAAAAACTAGATATTACTCAAATCCAGAGCATCGAAATGTACCACTTAAGAAAAATATATCCGTCAATGCTAAATACCCATTACAAGTCTTCCAAACTAGCATTTTAACTCTTGGAAGCAATGAAAGAGACCACATCTTAGTTCAAGGTTTCATGGAATCAACATCATTTTTAACTTCTACAAAAATTTTATAGGCCACCTATAATTAGACTTAATAGTATAATGACCCCTCTTGTCAAAGTGTCAAATTAATTGATCATTAATGTCTACATTTTCAGCCGGCATTGAAAGAATAATATTAAGATCATGTGAAAAGAACAATATTATTAACTATATCCCATTCACAATTATTATTCCTCCATAGATCCCTAACCTTTAAATTTTCAAGGCCAATAGGTGCAACAACTTAAACTTTGAAATCCTTATTACTATTGAACCATGGATCATTTTAGACATTTACCTAAAGATCATTTCCGATGTGCCATTTGCAACCACGAGTAAGGACATCCCTCACACTCCAATGCTCCTCCAAATTTAGCTCATATTAGACCCAATGTGAACTGAAAATAATCCCCTCCGACAAAGTATTTAGCTTTGAGTACTCGAAAACCAAAGCATTTGGTCTAGATTTGAGGCTTCATGCTTGCTTCACCAATATGGCAACATTAAATGAGTGCAAATGTCATATTCATTCCTTATACAAAGAACATTCCAAGACGCCTAGTGAATTTTACTGCAATCATTATTCTTCAAGCCCTACCAGAAAGAACTCATCATCTTCTAGAGTTCATCACAAAAGGATATCAAAAGAAGGAAAGTGCTCATACATTATGTTGGGATTACTTAAGCCACCACTTTCATGAGGATCTGTTTCCTTTCTTGTGAAAGCATCTTGCCAAACCATCCAAAGACCCGATTCCAAAGTCTATTTTTTAAGTAGCCAAAAACTTCTCTTTTTTGCCTACTAATTGACTCTAGAAGCCTTAAATAGTTGCTCATATCAAGTTATTAGTGCACACCTAGAATGACTTTAATATTGGTTTGATTCTCCTTTAACACCGTCTACTAGATTTTTTTAAAGATTTATAGCTTGGCTAGAATCTCTTTCATGTCCATTCAAAATCTCTTTTAAGATTGTTGTTGCTGATTCATTAACACCACAAAACAATAGACTATTGTCAGTAAAAAGCAAATGAGAGAGAACATGAGCATGATTACTGACCTTACATCTCGACAATACCCCAGAACTTTGAGTTTCCATGAGTAGTGATGAAAGACCCTTAGCACATAAAATGAATATGTAAGGAGATAATGGGCTTGCCTATCTAATCTCTCTACCATGAATTAAAGGCCCCACACCACTACCATTTGTTAGAACATTATAAGATACTGATGTTACACGCATCGTCATCCACTGAGTCCAGTTTTTAGAGAAACCCATTTTGATTAAAACTTGATGAAGTTAGTCCCATATAACTGTGTCATATGCTTTGCTGATGTCAATTTTCAAAGCAGCTGAACCATCTTTATGCTTTTGTTTACAATGCATGGTGTGTAGAGCTTCAAATGATATAATTACATTATCTAATATAAATCTACCAGGGACAAAGGTCGACTGCTCTTTCGATATTAACTTAGGGCTAATCTTTCTCAGCCTATTTTCTAACACTTTTGAAATAATTTTATATAGTACATTGCGTAAAGAAGTTGGTCTAAACTCTTTAACATTTGAAGGTGACTCTACTTTTGGAATAAGAATAATGATAGTAGAGTTTAAACTTGTAGGAAAAAACCTTTCTTCCAACCGCTTGACACTAGCCTTGAAAGGATCATAACCAATGACATGTCAAAACTTTTGGAAAAAAAACAAGGGTTAAGGCTGTCAGGACCTGAGTCTTTGTCTAAGTGAATTTAAAAAAATGGTAGTCTTAAATTCCTCCAATATGAAAGGTGATTTTATGAAAGTGCAATCTTCCTCGGTAAACTTCTTCTGAAAATAGTCTATGTTAAGATCATGGACATTATCATCACTTACTGAAATGGAGGAAAAGTAGGTAAAAAACATGCCTTCAATCTCTACCACTTCCTTTGTCCAGCTACTATCATCCCACTGCATCTTCGAACACTATTGATTCTATTTCGTTGAGAGGTAGCATGAAAAAATTTGCTATTTTTATCTTAACCTTATAGCTAATGGGAGGAGGCATGCTCACTTGTGGATGCTTTTCAACAGCTTACTTGGTGGTGCACCTCGAGGGGCATGCTTAACATTTGTGTTTTTGAGGTGGGCACCAAAGTGTACCCTACTACTCATAGCAAGTTGATGAGCTAGTTCTCTAGAAGGTGGCTCCATCTCTTTGTTTACTTTATCCAAGAAGATACATGTCAGCAAAGAAGAGAGAGTAGTTGATAGTAAAAAAAAGGCAAAGTGAATAACTTGCCCTTATCTAAAAGAGAGTACTCTCAAAATTAGCTAAATTATTTCCATATACATCATATATCTCGCCTACTTAGAACCCATATAGAAGGATATCTATATTGATCTCACCATTTTACTCCTTAAAATCAAGAAAAATGGGAACTTGATTTTCTTCTAAGTTGGATAGTTGATTCAGATTACAACGAGATGACTTGGCATAGGAATCATTCCAATCATTCTCTATCCTAGCCAAGCTTTCATAGCTCATAATAAGAAATTTATCCTTCTAATTTTTAATGTTAGAAGGAGTAGTGAACATCTTAAATTGGTGTAGTTATTATACATGCAAAAAATCATTCTTCTTTTTCTTATAAATTTTCATGAAACCACAAAAGACAACAGGGTTAGCACAAATCTATGCAGTAAGGCACCCACTTGGAAACCTCTCAAGATCCTCCAACTTTTAATGCTAAAATTAATTATGGAGATTTTAAAAAGCATTTAAAATATTATTCTCTAAGTAAGAGGAAGCCTTATACTGCTCGTCAAAGCAACAACGTAAACTATTTGCTTACTCACCAAATGTTTTGATCACCTTCCCACTTAGAGGAGGAGGAATGAGTTGAAACTCGTCAGGGACATCATAATCACTATGAATTTCATCAATATGATCCCAAGTTATCTTGATTTTAATTAGTCAAATATCAAAATTTCTACTACTTGGCTTCTCCTCAGCCTCATATACTTAACTTAAAGACCCTTGTATTTCCTATTCACCTTCATGATCTTTGATTTATGACTCCCTCTTCCCAAATCAATTGGCTCGCTATCCCCTTTTTATCTCTCCCTGCTCGCTGCCTTTATTAAAACCACCTATGTTAGTCGTTAGATCACCTGACGAGATCTCCTAATACGTGTCGATCTGACTTCTTCAGAATCGTCATCTAGGTCAATAGTTATTAGCCGCCTGATATGATCGATGGAGATGGAATCGTAATCTTCATCTAGAAGGACATATCAAGTTTGAATCCCAATTCTTTTCTATTTTACTTCTTCCTGCAAAGTCCTTGTCACACACTTAGCCCAAGTGTAAGGATAAGGTTACCCGCCACAAGCTAAGTCTTTAATAAAAGCCTTTTTACCTTTCGTCACAAGACAGGGCATGTAGGAAGAAGGATGTTGAGATTCAGAGAAGGTACTAGAGGGTGAGAGATCAGAATCACCCAAATTAGAAAGCCTACTATTTTAACAATCTGAAGCTAAACGCATCACTGAGAATGATTGAATTCGAAATCTAACCTAAAAAATGAAAACAAGCATTGAAAAGCAAAGAAAAATTTTAAAAAAATATATACTATATAGAAATAGAAATCATATCAAATTAAGAGATCGAAGGAAGAAAATACTTGAAATCTTTGGATAAAGTACTTGAAGATCTTGATAAAATTTGACATGAACCATTAGGAATATCACCAAAAAGAAATTTTTAAAGCAAGAACCTTAGAGAGAAATTTGTAAAACAAAAGTCTTGCAAATGAATTAAGCTTCTCCTTTGAGTTGTGAAGGGAGGAGAAGGGTTGCCTTGGGCACCGCAAGATTGCAACATGTGTCGAATTGATATAAATAGGTGGGACAATTACCACCATAATTAGCTAGGGTTGTAAGAAATTAGTTCAAAATTATACAAAGGATCAAGCGATCTATGATATGAGCGAGCTACATAAATACTTGAACCTCGATTAAGGATAAGTTGGGAGGACATGTGGTGTTATGTGGCTTGGATCAGTAAACTAAAAGATTATGTGTAGCCCAAGTAAGTCTACCTCACCCAAGCTAAAAGCACAATAGGATATCCCAAATTTGGCTTGCCACATCAGAGTCCTACCTATAAAAGTAGGTTACCTATGCCTAATCAGTCTAGTAGTTATGCATAAGGTGCATGTCTCCTACAATATTTGCTACCACAATCCCCATACTCCAAATAGAAAAGGAAAGGTTACTACCGTGAATTCATGATCTGAAGCTCAAAATACAAGAAACCATTATTGAATACCTATAAATACTCTGAGCCACCTAGAGAAAAAGGTTGATTACTTCTGCTATATACTCTTATATTTATTTACATTCTTCTTATGGATACCTTCTGATTTGAGCACCGGAGTATAAGTCTTAAGGCTTCATCCTGATTTTATTTTTCAATTATGTGCAGATGTGTCCTTCCTATTGTGGCTCAAACCCGTCCATTACTTGGCTAGCCACTTGGAGAGTTAAAACATCAACAAGAAAATAAGATTCACCCTAAATTATGAAAGATTTTTAAAATCACCCTAAAATGAGAATTACTATTCTTGAATTTTCGTTTAAAAACATTAAAAAGGTAATTTACCCTTTTTTTTTGTTACAGTTGTTATGTTTATGTTTTTTTTAATCGCCCATTGGCAACTCTCTTCAAAATTTTTTTTTTTTACTTTTTCATTTCTTCTTCCTTGTGTGGCATAATAGTATGATTGGGGTTGATGAGTATCGAACAAAAGAAAAGTCAAAGCATAAAGGAAGATCGGAATGCATATGTATCAGTCTATGAAAAGTGCCAAAGTGGTTCTACTTATTTTAACTTTGATGTGAAGATTTCAACATAATGAATACAAGATTTGTTCTATTGGAAATTTAGGTTTATGATCTTAACCTTGTTAATTAGTGCCCCGTTAGCACTCGATAATGTAGTATTTATGATCCACTTCATTTTAGGATAATAATGCTAATAAGAAGGGAGACATAAATGTCACAACACCACCACAATAACCATAATCAGTAATAGAACAAAATTTAAAACTCATTTTATTAAGAAAAAAATTCGTAAAAACTATGTTTTTATACTTTCCCTTATCAATTTTATTGATTTTATTGGACGTTATGGAGTTTTTGTAATAAATTTTCTTGCATTAGATTTGTTAAATTTATTTTATTAATAAATAAATGATAGATCATTAAAGATTTTTTTAAAAAACATTTCATATCTACTTAAAATTAAATAAACTGAAACATATGAAGTTTTGTATAAATTCACGCAAGTTTTTTTTTCTTGTTAATCATCTCATTGAAGCATATTTTGTCTAAAATCTTTTTGAATCTTCCTCCTTTTCCAATATTGATGAAATTGTTGTAAATGGAGCTAACAATGCCACTTTTGCTATGAATGAAATGCTAACTAAGCCAGATTATGATTATGAAATTGAGTATGCTATGTTTTCCATTCCTCCTTCAAAAGCTCCGGGTTATGATGGATGGACATCTTTATTTTTTCAAAAATGTTAGTCTATAATAAAAATTATTTTTGCAAGGCAATTAAGAGTTTCTTCAGAATGGGAAGATTATTAAAAACCTTCAATCACACAACTATCTCTCTAATTCCTACAATGCAAAATGTGGAAGAAGTGTCACAGCTCCGACTAATAAGTTTGTGCACTGTGGAAGAAGTGTTGCTGCTCCGACTAATAAGTCGCAGCTTACAACCATCCAAGATCCTTACTTTGAGATTGCAAAAAATTATTCCACATCTTATTAATCATTATCAAAGTGCTTTCATTAAAGGCCAATCAATCTCTGGCAATATATTAATTGCCTGTGAGATAATGCATGCTTTGGACCATAATAAGGGCAAAAAGTTTGATGCAGCTATCAAGCTAGACCTTAGTAAGGCGTGTAATGGAATTGAATGGCATTTTCTAAAAAAAAATATGAAGGCTTGGGGTTTCAATAATACCTGGGTCAATTGAATTATGGAATGTGTGTCATTGGTATCCTTTTTCATTAATGTTAATGGTAATGTTAACGTCTACCTTATTCCTTCAAGAGGAATTCGCTAGGGAAACCCCCTCTCCCCCTATCTCTTTATCTTACGTATGGAAGGGTTTTCTCAATTAATTCCCGATTCTTAAATATTAAATCAATTTCAAGGAATTTAAATTACTAAGAGATGCCATCTGTTAGCCACCTCTTCTTTGCTGATGACTCACTTATTTTTACAGAGCTAGGGAGGAAGAGTTTAAACTAAAAGAAATTATAGAATGTTTATTTCAGAAGTAGCAGACAGCAAATTAACACTGAAAAGTCTTCTATTTTCTTCAGCAAAGACAGCCCGCAAGATAAGAGAATGGGATTGGCCAATTTAATTGGTATTCCTAATGTGGGAAAACAAGATAAATATCTTGGTTTACTATCATCAATCAATGAATCAAAGTTCTAAATGTTTAAAGAAATAGTGATGAAGGTGGAACAAAATTTGGTAGGTTGGAAAAGCTTATTACTCTCATAGGCAGGAAAAGAGACCCTTCTCAAAGCAGTTGCTACAATAATTCCTATCTATGTAAAGTCTAACTTTAAATTACCAAATATTTTATGCAAGAAGCTTAATAAATTGCTTAGAAAATTTTGATGGGTTCATGTGGATGAGAAGAGAATAATAATAGACAAACGAATAGAGAAAATAGAAGAAATAGGATGTAAAGATATGTCGTGGACAAGCCACTTCCTATTGTTATGATATTAGAGGTGCAAAATACAGAAATGTGATCGCTCTCCAAGGTTAACACAACAGGTCTCCAAACACGTGCATTCGTGACTGGAAACTTGGAAAGTCACAGAATAAATGCCTAGAAAGATTTTAGAAGAAAGAAGATAGAGTACTATTGTTTTTATGTGTCTGAAATCTCTTTCTAGGCTCCTTATTTATATACAAAATGTTCAACTGATTCTGGAGTCAAGATCCATGAATCAAGGAGCAAAAAAGGTAAGAAGTTTGAAATTGTTCTGAGACATGATTCAAAAAATCAGGGATTTTAGTTTTTCAAATTAAAACAAATTAGACAAGATGCTGAAATCAAGGAAAATATTTATTTGTAATAAATTCTTTCATATATGGAACTAGATAATAGAAAAATATTTTTTTTGAAAAAAATTAAAACCAAGGTTTCAAAGACTACTCCACACCCCTACCTGTGCTCGGATGAGGCGGCGATGTTTCATGTGGTGTTCGACTATAACTTTCTCTCCACAAAAATCCCAACCCATTACTTCAAGCTAAAGGTTTTAGTGTTTCAATATATAAATTAAAAGGCAATGTTATCTTTTTCCAATGTGGGGTAGGGAGTAAAAAATATCTTGAAAATAATTTAGAGATAAAACTTGTTTTTGAAAATCTTTGAAAGACAAGCCATTACTAACAGTCCCCCACTAATGGCTTGTTTGAGTAAAAAAAACATCTGGGCAAGAGAATAATTAGGAACATACCTAAGTGTCAATGTCTTTCGATTGAATTTATATGTAATGAAGTGAGGCAACAACTTAGTCTATTTAGTGAAATTCTCTTTAACTATATAGAATTTGTTGAGACCACCAAAACACATATTGAATCATTAAATCATGTGTCTTTCTGTGATAATATATTTTTTTTACACTTTTAATGGCCATGCGCACACCATGGGTAATCATGAGTGCTTTAGAAAGATAGCCACAATCTTTCATAGATGGCGGCTAGGTGATTTTTCATCAAGTCCATTTCACTTAGGGCCACCCTATTTAAGGGCTATGAAATCAGTAAGAGCTGAGAGGCTCAACTTATATACACAAAGGTATCCATTAAGTCCACTATAATGGGACTACCTTGAAGGCTATGGAACCTTTATAGTTCAACGGTGAATGCATCAAGTCCTTCTCAATAGGACCACCAACTTATAGGGCTATGAATTCATTAAGAGTAAAACTCAACCTAAAAGAGCACTGATCAAAGTCATAGGAATGGTGATAACACTGCATGATGAGAACTCATATGGCTTCGTTTGACCTTTATAAAAGTATCCATCATAATACCTCAATCCAAGGGCTTGAGTCCCATTCCTCTAGATGATTCTAAAACAAATAACCTCATTTTTTAGAAGTTGTTTAATCGCATTGTGCTTAATGCATACTTGTCTCTTCTTTCCATTGTATATAGTGTTTTTGGCAATCCTAATTGTTGCATGTAAGTCATAATGTAAGGCTATCGGCACAGAAGGTATCCCCCATAAAGGTATGTCAACCAATAAATTTCTTAACCATTTTGCTTCTTGACCTGCCAACTCAAGAGCAATAAATTTAGATTCCATAGTGGAGCTTGCTATACATTTCTGTTTAGCATACTTCCATGATATAGCACCTCCACCCAAAGTAAAGACATAACCACTAGTAGAACTTATTTTATCATATCAGTAACCTTGTTTGAATCACAATATCCTACCAAAATAGTAGAAAATTTAATAAAGTGCAAACACTAATTCATAATACCTTTAAGATATTTGAGTAAGCGATGAAGAGCATTCCAATTTTCATTACTAGGATTATGTGTGTAACAACTCAATTTACTAATAACATATGCAATATCAAGTCTAGTGTAGTTCATAAGAAACATAATACTCTCTATGATCTTAGCATATTCTGCTTGAGAAACTCTATCATCTCTATTTTTCTTAAGAGGTATACTAGGATCATAAAGAGTTCTCACAGGCACAACATCAAAAAAATTAAATTTTCTCAACATTTTCTCAATATAGTAAGATTGACTTAGAGAAAAACCATTTTCAATTTTTCAAAAAATTTCATATCAAGTATCACATCAGGTTCCCCTAAGTCCTTTATGTCAAATTGAGAAGAAAGGAAATTTTTTGTTTCATTTATTACATTCATGCATGTGCCAAAAATCAACACATCATCCACATAGAGACATATAATGACATAATCCAAAACAAATTTCTTTGACTAAACACATGAATCACAAGTATTCATAACATAGTCATTACTCAATAAAGCATGATTGAATTTTTCATACCATTATTTTGGAGCCTATTTTAGGCCATACAGGGACCTTTTGAGTTCGCACACCTTGTTCCCCTGTCCTAGGAATCACATAGCCTTCAGGTTGCTCTATGTATATTTCCTTTTTGAGATCGCCATGTAGACAATTTATTTTTACATCCATTTGATGCACAAATCATAGACTACAGCTAAAGCAATAATAGTAGCCATCTTAGTTACAAGTAGGGGTGTCAAAACGAGTTAGTGGGTCGTGTTTATGTCAGATTGACTCTTTTAAATGACACGATTAACATCAGCATGAACACAACCTGTTTATTAACCGTGCCATTTTTTCTGACCCTAACACGACAGAAAAAATAAACGAGTGACATGAATACGACACATGTAACCCATTTATTTAAATGGGTCATATATGGATACAATCTGTTTAATATATATAAATAATATAACACCAACTATCCTAAAATAATTAATTTTAGATAAAAATTTAATATTTTAATAACATTTATAGATTTAACCAATATTGTTAAGTTCTAAAATTCTTAATATAATAAAAAAGTTAACTTATTAATATATTCATTAAACTTCTAAAAAATCACTTAAGTCATTAAATGGGTTAAATGGGTTGGGTTGACACGAGATGACACAACCCATATAATTAAATGGGTCAATAACGAGTTAGTGTGTCAACTCGCTACATGATACGTTTAAGTTCGTGTCATAAATGGGTCGATCAATTTATGACACGAACCCATTAAGTCTCAACCGTAACTAGGAATGGCAATGGGGCAGGGCAGTAACGAGTTATGTCCAACCCGTCCCCGCCCCCCATCCCCCATCCTATAACTCGTCCCCGCCCCGTAACCCACCGACTTATTTATTTTACGTCCCATCCCCGCCCCATCCAAACATTTTTATAAAATAATATGAAAAATTATAAAATATATTAAATTTATAATACACAAATATAATTTTTCAATACTAATCATCCATATTAATATAAATATAGGTTTTAATCAAATAATAAGAGCAATAATTAACATAAACATAAAAATATAAATTAAATATATGTATCTTTATATATAAATATTAAACCGGGGCGAGTTGAACAAATACTGCTCTCGCCCTACCCCCACTATTTTTTATACCGGGTTAAACTGTAACCTGCTTCGTAACCTGGTCAACCGTTGACTAACCTGCCCCGTTCAGGTTGGGTCAGATCGGGTCCTCGCGGGTTCAGCTTAAATTACCATCCCTAACCCTAACCCAGAAATTTTTCATGTTAAGCAAATTGTATTATCGTGTTATGACCCATTTTGACACCCTTAGTTACAAGAGAATAAGTGTCAAAGTAGTCAATTCCCTTATTTTGAGTGTAACCAACTACAACTAATCTAGCTTTGAATTTATCAATAGAACTATAAGGCCTCATTTTCTTTCTAAAGATCCGTTTGCACTTTTTTGCAACCATTAGGCAAATCTACTAAGTCCCACATATGATTTGTCATTATGGAATCAAGTTCATTTTTAATGGCCTCTTTCTAAAAACTAGCATCTATAAAATTGATAGCTTCATCATATGTTTTAGGATATTCCTCAATTAATAAAATAGAAATAAAATCATCATGTAAATCACAATTTTCTATCAGAAAAGCAGTGATAAAATCAGGACCAAAATCAGTTTCTACTCTATGCCTTTTACTTCTTCTAGGTTCATTGATCACATCAATTGAAATAGTATATGTAGGAACAGAATCAAATTTATCACAAACTATTTTGTCACATGTAGAAGAAGTTTCAACAACATCATGCATATTTTTCCTTAAAGGAAACGCATTCTCAAAGAATTCAACATTTTTGGATTCACAAATTGAGTTATCGCTTAGCAACATGAATCTATATGCAACATTATTTTGAGCTTATCCAATAAAAACACAATCAAAAGTCTTAGGTCCAACGGTTGTCTTTCTACAGTCAGGTAGGCCAACCTTGGCCAAACACATCCACACTTTCAAGTATTTCAGGTTGGGTGCAAAATCTTCCCATAATTCAAAGAGGGTTTAATCTAGCATTTTATGAGGAACCCTACTTAGAATGTAATAAAAAGAGAGGGCAGCTTACCCCCACATTTGATCAGACATACCAAAACTTAATAACATAACATTAATCATATCCTAAAGAGTTCTATTTATTCTTTTAGCTATGCCATTCTACTGGGTCATATAAGGGGGACTCCATTCATGTACAATGCCATTTTTCTCACAGTAATCTCTAAGAGTGATAGAGATATACTCACTACCCCTATCAGACCTAAGCCTTTTTATTTTCCTATCTAATTGATTTTCAACTTTTACATTATATTTTAAGAACATGCCTTCAACCTCATCTTTAAGACTTCGATAATAAATTTTAGTGTATCTAGAAAAGTCATCAATAAAAGACACGTAATAACGTCTACCTCTTTTACTAACAATGTTCTTAAAATTTTCTAAATATGTATTAATTAATTTTAGGAGTTTAGTGCTTTTGTATGCTATAGAATTAAATGGTTTTCTAACAAACTTAGCTTTCCTACAAATAAGAGAATTTAGAAAAATTCTCAACATTTGCAGCATTTATCATATGCATATTTCTATGTCTTTTAATTGATGCAAAATTCATATGGCCTAGTCTATCATGTCAAAACTTAACAGATTCATCAATATAAGTAGAAGCAACAGATGATTTTTCATTAAAACCAACAGGATCAATGTTCAGTATAAACATATCATCAACTAAATATCCTTTCCCCATGAAATCCCCATTTTTGGTAATTCTAACTTTGTTAGCCTAAAAAATAAGCTTAAGTCTAGCCTTATTAAGTAAACCACTAGAAATCATATTTCTATGCAGAGGAGCGTACAAAGCATCATGCAAAGCTAATGTTTTTCCAGAAGTGAGTTTCAGCTGAATTTTCCTTAATCGAGCACTCTAGCAGATGCAAAGTTTCCCATGAAGACACAGTCTCTGTCAGCAGCTTCTTTAAGGTTGTGGAAAAGCTCCTTGTTTGTGCACAGATGCCTTGAAGCTCCACTATTGAGTATCCAATCAGTTTTGTTGTCCACCAGATTTTCCTCCATGACTATAGCAACAATGGTTTCCTTCTTTTCAGTAAAGTTTTCTTATGGTGCGAGTTGTCGATCAAGTTTTTGTCCTTGATTTTGCCTGACTTGTCATTGAAAGCACTGGTACACCTTGTGCCCTGGTTTTCCGTAGGCATAATAGGTGACTTGCTTTTTTTGGATTTTGTTATCACCCTTAATATTGAACTTTGATTTTTGGTGAGTTATTTTTTGGAACCTTTTTCCTTTTCCTTTAGACATTTCTTTGTTAGGTGCACCAATAGATTAAACTAGGTTAGCTTTAGAATAATTAACAAAAATAATAAGAAGCTTATCTTTGAGGTGATTTACCTCATTGATCTTTATATGATTGCTAAGATCTTTAAAGTGACAAGCCTTTGTTTTTGTGCTTCAGGTAATTTCTGTAGTCATTCCGGGATGGGAATTTCTCTAGAAGGACATTCACTTACAGAACCTCACACATATTCATCCCTTCATTCAACACATCAATAACTAAGTTCTGAGAGTCATTGACTTGATCCATGATAGGTTTGTCATCTACCAGTTGGAACTACAACCATTTTCCTACCTCATACTTTCTTCTGCTAACGTCATTAGCACCATACCTTTTCTTCAGAATCTCCCAAATAACCTCATAGACTTCTGGTTATAGAAAATCAAATAGGTTATTGTTCATGTGATTCAACAGGTGTCCTCTGACGACTTTATTGTCTTTCTCATGCTTGGTTTAAGTATCTTCAACAGATTTTGCAAAGGAAGAAGCTTGGGTAACAACAGTAGAGGCAGGTGTCACAGGACTGGCTGGAGCAGTAGTGTTGTTGTTAGAGTTGGTGAGGTCATTGAAAACACATAGTCAACTTTCAGTTACTCAAAGAATATCAACATTTTTTAAACTAACGTTTGTAGTTTCTCCCATCTAAAGGCTCAAGTTTAATAAAATAAGGAAAAGCTTCATTGATAGGGACAAACATGGTGAATCTCTATTGAATGCAAACGAATCGCTTTTAAACTGTTAGAAAATAATAGTAGACAAACAGTAAACAAAATAGAACAAACATAATGTGAATTTGTTTCCATGTACAAGCCACAGCCTTGAAAGTGATTTTCGTGATATCAGAAGTACAAAATTTAGAAACAGGATCACTCCTAAAGGTTAACACAATGGTCTCCAAATGCGTGCACTTGTGGCTGGAGACTTGGAAAGTCACAACAAATGCCCAGAAAGATTTTAGTAGAAAGAAGAGAGAGTAGTATTGTTTTTGTTGTCTGAAACCTCTTGCTAAGGTCCCTATTTATACACAAAAATTTCAATTGATTCTGGAGACATGATCCAAAAAATCAAGGAGCAAAAAAGGTAAGAAGTTTGAAAATGTTCCAGAGACATGATCCAAAAAATTAGGGATTTTAATCTTTTTAATTAAAATATATTATACAAGATGCTGAAATCAAGGAAAAGAATTTTTCTGAAATAAATTCTTTCAAATAAGAAAACTAGATAACAAAAAAATAATTTTAAAAAAAAAAGGTTTAAAATCAATATTTGAAATACTACGCCACACTAGCGCCCAAATAGGTGGGCGACATCGCACCCGTGTGGTGTTGGACTATGTCTTTTTCTCCATAAAAAGTTCAACCCATTACTTCAAGTTAAGGGCTCTAGTGTTTCAATATATAAATCAAAAAGCAACATTATCTTTTTCCAATGAGGAATAGGGAGTAAAATATGTCTTAAAAACAAAATGGAGATAAAACTTGTTTTTGAAAACCTTTAAAAGGTAAAAAGAACCAGTGATCATTAACTTTTACTTGTTTTTCCATTTTGATCATTAATCTTTGATTTTTTTTTCATTTTAATCACTAACCTTCTATTTTATTGCACTAGGAAGTCATTAGAAGGTTTCATGGTCGAAAATATGATGTGGCATGCTTACCTAGTCGACACGTGCCACATGTCATGCCACGTTAGCTCCTA
>CAOJBK011821724.1:0-13455 GCA_948294925.1 Codiaeum variegatum
TATATATATATATATATATATATATATATATATATATATATATTAAGAAAAATCGAATTTTCATTTTTAATTTTTCTCAAATTATGCAATTTTTATTTGCAATTATTTTTAAATTTTTAAAAAAATTTTAAGTTTATAAAAACATTAATTAATACAAAATAATACTTTTTCAAAAATAAAAATTAATTTTGTATTTACAAAATATAATTATGTTATAAAATTAAAAAAAAATATATTTTTATAAATTATATCATTTTTTAAAGATATATAAATATATACATGTATAAAATTACTTTTAGCATTTTAATATTTCTTATTAGAATTATTTTTCATAAATTTTGAGTTTTTCTTTCACTATTTAAGAAGAACTACAAAAAAAATAATATAATTTAGGAAAAAAATATAAATAAGATTTTATTTTTTTTGCGAAAAACTAATAAAATAACCATAGAAAATAACTACTGTGAAAATATTGGTTCTTTCTAAAGTTATTTTATTTTATATATATTTAAAAAGAATTGTGAAAAATTAATTTAAATTTAAAAAATATAAATGAATTTTTTTTTTCAAAAAAAGTCACTTTTTTTAACTTAACACCTTATTTATAATTTAAAGGAAACAAACTGTTTTTTTTTTGTTATTATTTTTCAAGAAAAAAGTTAATAATATATACAAAAATTGGTTTAATTATGCTAATAAATAAATACTTTTATACATATTATGATTTTAAAAATGAGCTGATAAAAAAATTTTCTGACTCTGTCACTGATGCAGGACGAATGGGTAGTTTGTCGAGTATTTCAAAAAAGCGGAGGAGCGAAAAAGTACCCAACAAACCAATCAAGAGTAGTAATGAACCCTTACAACCTTGAAATTGGACCTTCACAAATGATGCAACAGGCAGCAGAAAATTTTCAATTCCCAGTAGGAAGAAACTACATCAGCCAAGCAGAATTAGCAGAACTAACAAGAGCTTTAAGAGCAAACACTACTGGTGGTGGATCTTCTAGTAATTTAAATTTACCATTTCAATCCCAGCTTAACAACATTAATTACCCACAAGTTGGAGTTGGAGGAGGTAGCTTTACTATATCAGGATTGAACTTGAATCTAAGCGGAGGCGGCTCAGCACAAGCTGTTTATAGACCAATGTTTCAAAATGTTATGAATCAAGAAATGGTCACTGGTTCTTCTATGATGAATACTTCTTCTTCTACTACTTCTTTTGCGGCAGATCAGGCTGCCGCGGCTGCATATACTGCTGCTGCTACGGATATGAATGTTGTTGCGAATGGTCCTGTGAATCGGTTTTTGGGTGTGGAACATTGTATGGATTTAGATAACTATTGGCCTCCTTATTGATGAGAGTTTCATCAAGTGAGATGGTAGCTACAAGTGTTTGTTAATGTAGAATGATGATACCAACAACTGATCGATTGCAGTGATGAGACACTTTTTTCCCTTAAGCAAGATATCAGGTTCGAACCTTGTGTATGAAATAATCAGTGTTGGGAGTCTCAACCTCTTAATGGGTCCCACAGTAGGTGACCTGAATATCAAAAACAAGACAAAATAAATGTAGAACGATGGTAGTGATAATAGTTTAGATTATTAATTAGTGTTTTTAATTTTCTTATTGTAGAAATGTGTTAGGAATATGGCAATGGGTAAAGTACCCAATGAACAATTAGATTTATGTTTTATTATGTTTGGGATTGAGAATGATACTTGAATTCTTGTTTTCTGTTTTCCCCTTGTTTTTCTTTTCAAATTGAGAATTGTTAAAAAAAAAAAATTAGTGGTCAATTTTTCATCAACTTTGTTTACTCCAAAGCCTTTAAACTACATTCATGAATTTATAAAAGGGTAAATTACAGTTTAGTATCTGTATTTGACAAAATCAACAGTTTAATCTATCTATTTTAATTTTTCTAACAGTTTAATCTCTTTATTTCTTTATTTTGTATTATCTCATTGTTTTTTTGCTAGATGGCAAAAGTGGACATCTTCTCATTGTTTTTTTTGCTAGATGGCAAAAGTGAACGATACATATTGTCGTAATATAACCGATTGATGTCATAAATTTAAAAAATTATATTTTTCAATCAATTTCTTCAGACATAAAATTTTTCCTTTATTTTTATAAAATAATTGACTGGATGCATAATTTTTTTAAAAATTTATATATTCAATAAGTTATATTTTAACCATATTTAGTAACCATTTAGTCATTTAAAAAAAAAATACCGAAAATATGCAAAACTAAAAGACAGATAAATTAAACTATTAGAAAAATCAAAATAAAAAATTTAAATTGTTAATTTCGCCAAATACGACGACTAAAATATTAATTTGATCAAAACTTATAGACTAAACAATAATTTATCCAATATTAAATATATTACTTTCTATTTTTTTTTGTCTTATTTTTTAAGAGACAAATATTAAACAATAATTTACCCTTTATAAAACTCCAAAACTTTCAAAATATAACTTTGAAAACAAATATTGAATAACAGCCACAACAAATACCATTGTACTAATCAAGTAAAATATCTGAGGCAGGCTATTAATTATTTCAATTGTAAAATGTCAACTAAGAATAATAAACAAAATGAACAATAAATAAACTACAAACTGTAACAACATCAACCCATATTACATCTAAAATTCTGAGGATTGTCTCATTATCTGGTGTGAGAAAAGGTTCTAAAACATTTTTCGCGATGATCAAAATCAAGAAAATATGTGAGACCTCTGAAAACATCATTGATTGACCAGGATTTTTCACCTTGTGAAGAGTGTAGATCCAAGAGCCCGTGTAAAGGTACATGTCCCATCTGTAAAAAGTGAACTGTTAGATTTCAAATCTACTAGCTAGGAACAATCCAGGATGGCATAAGCACTGTTTCAAAAACTAGATCGAGAGATTGAACCCCTGAGCCCATCGGCTCACAATTATTAATGGGGACATCCAAGCCAAAAATCGGTCACCCAAGAATCCCCACCGGTCGCAACAATCCAGTAGAGTAGTCAAGTTGCTTAAAAATTGAGTAATGCATGAAAAAATTAAATTGTGATAGCACCATATGCACCCTGGATAGCACTTACGATAAAATTGCTGATAATGAGCCAAACCAGAAAAAACGAAAAGAACCAACTAACAACCTTGTGGCACTCTACTCGTCTGCATGCCCTCGTTTAGCCTTACGACGAGAGTGGTGGCGGTGGCCTGTATGACCATTTCGAGCAGGTTTCTTTGACTTTTTGCTGCACATGTCAGGTACACAAAAACAAATTGCATCACTACAGGGAATTGGCTAAAAATGTAAACAGAGACTCTCTCGTGAAAAAAAATGAGCAGAAAGTTCATTGCCAAGACACCAAATTTTGAAGAAACTGACCAGAAAACAGCAGAACAAATTCTAGACAAAATGATGATTGGTAAGGCCAAAAATGCAGAGGCCTGCAGTATTCAAAAATCAATAAATTGGTTAGTAGTTCATGCTAGGTAGGTTACGAAATGTATATTGATTTTGTTAAGAACTGTTTGACCAGAATTCGGAAATATTTATAACCAGTAATTCTTACCATAAACCAGATCAACTCCTTCGTAGCAAAAGGTCTTGTTAGCTCATGCTCATTCAGCTTTTCTTGTACAGTGCTTTGCACCTTAATAAAATATAGAGAATTAGTTTAATTATGCTCAAATAATTCTCTCATGTTGACTAATATAAACCCAAGTTTGTTTAGTCAAAACAAAATCAGAAAAGCAACAACTGATGACAAATGCATAATAACAATGATACACCAATACTGGTACCTGCTGGTGGTATGTAGTCGCCGACTCTAAAAATTTCCCATAAGCATGAACTGCCTGCGTTGTGTAGGGTTTCAAGGCAACCCTAACTTTATCAACGTGAGGCTTTGTCACAGTTGCTACGTGATCAATATAAGGCTTACTGAACTTCTTAGCTTCCTGCAATTAAACTAATAATTTCAGATGAAGCTAAAAGCATAAACACTAGGACGTGATATAGGCTTGATATAGAAAAGGATAATGCACACCTGATAATAAGGATCAACAAGTTCTTGTACTTTGCTAATATGAGGAGTTATTGCAGTCTTTGAGGATTCATAAGCTTCAATTGTTTTTGCAGTCAGTGATTGCACATGTGGCTCAACTTGAGTTTTTATCAGCAACCATTGCTCCTTCACAGCTGGGATCCATTTCTTCAAGCAACAGTGCAAAGAACAATAAGTACAAACAGAAAGCAATTAGCAACCAATGTCCATTAATGGACAACAAGACATGAAAAAGTAAATAGCCTAGAACCACTAATTCTTTTTTTGTTTTCAGTTTAGAGCAAAATTATAGTTACCCCTTAGCCAGAACAGAAGATCATGCTCCATCTAGTTAATGACAAAAGGAAAAAGACTGCGGTGCCTGCTATCTTCACTAAGTAATTAAAATCATAGAGCAGAAACTTGGAGATTAAAAGAAAGAGGGCTTACAGTTTGAACTGTTTCCAAATGGGGTTTGGCCCACTTTTCAGCATGAGCCTTCTTCTCCAGGGCCTAAAATAAATGATAACATTTTTATTAAAGAAAATGACATTACACTTGAGACCCAATACTATTATGGGGCTATATTTGAGTAGCAAGTGGTTACCACCAAGTAATAGCAAAAGAAAGGGAAATAAAACAAATTATCATCTTGGAACAAGAAGAAAATATACACCTTTTGAACTGCCAGTTCCATGGCAGGCTTTCCATGCTCATTCCAATGTGTCCGGGCCAAAGTCTGCAAAAAGAAAATATTGCCAAAAGCCACATAAGAAGATTTTCCATCAATTTTCTCTTTGACATGTCAGAAATTCTCCAAAAAGCAAAGGGAGGCTGCTAGGTTGAACCCTAGATCTCCTGTACTACAAGTCAGGTAATCAACCATTGAGCTATTATGCCCTAGGCATTCCATCAAGTTACCTGAAAATGTACTAGTTGTCCAGCAAGCCAAGGTGGAAACCATGCACCATGAACCTGAGCACATCACAAGAGTATAATAAGAACAAGAGTATAATAAGAATGATGCCAAATTGCAGTCCATACTTCATCACAAAATATTCAAATATTATACAAAACAAAATCATCTATGCATAACATATAATCTATTGATGAGATGAAAGCAATCTGTAGCTAATGGAAAATAATTAAGAAGCTGTGACCTTAAAAGCTAAACCATAAAATTAACAGAATGCTCATGCAGCCAAAGTATGCTAGTCCCAATGCATGCAATATTATTAGAAGACTGCATAGTATCAATGGAAAAAGCATAATTCAAAGGTCTTCATACCTACTGCATCAGCAAACATGTATCGGAAAATAGGCCTCGTGGCACAGTTTTACAGTTTAAGGGATGGCTAAATGGAATCACGCTAACAGCCGACACGGTTCGAGACTGCATAAGAAAGATGTTACTTGAATAACAATATTTCTCCATCTAACATCATTTCTCAGTTCTCAGAAATTCAGCTCCTAAAATTGCTGCTCCCTTTATTTATTTCAACCTTATACAACTTGTCCAGATGCCAATATACCCCATGCAACCACAATGATGGGAGAACAACCAAGTTTCTCACACTAGCTGCGGGAGGCAACTGCAAATTACTTCAGGTAAATGAATGCATTTGTACTAAAATTAACAATTATTTTAGCGTATCTACTCCTAATACAAGCCTCTTTTTTAAAAATGCTAAACTGCTATCCAAAGCCCAAAAGCCAAACTAAAAAAATCAGAAGCTTGTCTCATTTACCAAGTGTAACATTCCTTCACAAGCCAATAAGTGTTTTTTCCTAATTTTACGAGGGTGCTGTCTACAACAGAAAGGTAAGTATGTACAATACAGAAACTTTCATGGAGGAAAGACAACGAAGCCTAAAAGAAATTAATTTTATCTGGATTTTTCCAAGAGAATCAACATCACTTGCTTTACAACCAAATGAACAGAGAAGCATTCAATCTGATGAAATATTTTCCAAACATTGAGACATGCCCAACAAGGAAACATTCAAAAGATAGACAGCTCAATAAACTAAACCATATTAGCTTTATTACCTCCATCAACTCTTTTGTTTTTGAAGTAGCATCAAACTTTGCCTTCATCATTTCTTCCTATAAAAAAATAATTAGAGATTAACTCCAAGTGAACTAAAATGTACCCCAAACTCATCCGCAACAGAATACCTCAGCAACTTTAAGAGCACGCTCTGTGTTGCGAAGTTTACTCTTCTGCTCATCATTGATCTTTTGAAGCTGATAAACAAACATATCACATATCATTGCATACATTCCCAGTTCGGTAAATATAATGCAATTTCACAAAATAAAAAATGTTAACAAAAATAACAAACAAAAGACATGCAAATATACTGAAGGCATTACCAAAAAAAAGGAGTAAATAAAGAGATGCAAATGCAACAATCCAATTACATCACTAAAAGTAATATGATGAACATGCAGGCATGCAATAATCAGAATGTTAACAAATCAGAATTCCTTCAAAACAAGGACAAGCAAGGAATTTTACATCACAGGGTCAAAGAATGTTTATCTATGGAAAAATGTATTAACTGATTTCAAGAAAACACAGACAAATGGGGAAATGAATGTAGCTGGCAGCAAAAAATACAAACAAATCAAAACTAGGAATTTTCTCAAAATCAAATCTAGTAGAACAAATAACTTACATTCTTTTGTTTCAAGTTCAATTCACTAATCTTCTTTTCAGCTTCACTGGCTCGAGCTTCCAGGGCTTCTTTCTGCTTCTGTTGTAATTCCAATTCCTTTGTAAGTTTTTCAACCTGCAAGAAGAACTAGAATTTACAGATATCCTACAATTCTTTCCAAAATAGCAGTTTATCTATCAAAAATCATCTAGACCTGCTTCTCCAGTTCTCCAGCCAGTGCATGAGCTTTTCCCACCTGTTCAGCAGTGTCTAATTTCCCCTTTTTCTGTTTAAACAAAAGCCCATATGTCACATAAGTTAAAAAGTAACGAAACATAAGGCCGCCCATCTTGTGTTTGCACCGGTAATTTCAACACAAAAGCATAGTAAAAAGGCTTACCAGAAGGGAAGATATTTCACTCTGAAGGGACACAATAATATCTGCCTTATCTTGAATGATTTTCTCCTTCTGTGCAAGTATATCATCCTTGCTCTTCAATTCTCTAGTTTTCTCATCAATGCCAGATTCTTCACAAGTGCAGAATCCACAAATACAGTTAAAAACTTCCTTAAATAAAACATTCCATTACTGGAAACACAAATAAAGGTCAAGAAGGTAAAAATCACTGCATTTTCACATAGCTATTCCAGTTAATTTTTTTACTTTTTCCTTCTATTTGGATCAAGTTTTTCCATTTCTAACATGAATACGTCATCAAGCTTACTAGCAATTCAAAAAAGACTAATAGATTATAACAACATGCAGAACAAGTATACAGGAATGTGAAATTACAAACAGTTCCAAACAATCAAAATTTAACTAACATTTAACATTCCAAAAATCAAACGGTCAAATTTCCAATTAGCTTCCACTTTTACAAAACAAACAGCTATTTGAGCAGAAGATAATAACTATTCGATTTGAATTAAAAGATGCAAAAAAAAAGTACTCATAATGGAAAAATTCTTGAAGCACA
The DNA here is from genome assembly GCA_948294925.1 of Codiaeum variegatum. Classification (NCBI taxonomy): domain Eukaryota; kingdom Viridiplantae; phylum Streptophyta; class Magnoliopsida; order Malpighiales; family Euphorbiaceae; genus Codiaeum; species Codiaeum variegatum. Next base: position 7,704 of record CAOJBK011821724.1, read on the forward strand.
AAATGAAAAATTACAAAGAGCTACAAACAATTAAAATTCAAAGAGAAATTAAGCTCGGCAACTAAAAAACAAAAATTCAAATTCCACACTAAAACAAATCCAAAAACAAATTTCGACATAGCAAACAGTTATTCATAGTAGAAGATAATAAATAACCGATTCATATTGAGAGCCAAAAATTAAATTTTAAAAAAAAAGTAACAGTAGAAAAATAATAACTAACCAAGAGCATGGATTTTAGAGTTGAGTTGGTCAATTTCGATCTTCAAAGCAGAAGAATCACCGCCGGAAACTGATCCACTGACTTGATCATCGGTTTCAGTTGAAACATCGGCGGCGACGGATGAGAAAATTAGGGCAAGAAAAAGCGATAAAATGATGAGCTTAGAGGCCGCCATGGGAATCCAAAGGGCCAACTCAGAAGAGAAAACAAGAAAGAAAGAAAATTAATTATATATATTTATAATAATAAAATTTATTGATTTTCAAAGAGGTTCTTCTCCAACCACCTATAAACGTGTACTCCCTCCATTCATAATTTATATTATAATTTTAAATATTTTTTTTATAAATTCGTATTTAATACATACGATCTTTTATAAAATTATTTTTTTATAATTTTTATTTATATATTTTATAAATAATTGAATATCAAAATCAATTATTAATAAATATAATGACTTATTTCAGAACGAAGAGATCATTTGAGAACGAAAGCAGTATAATATTAAAATAAGAAAAAATATCAAAGAGATTCAAAACGGGACCGGGTCGGTTTAATTTGATTTGATTGTTTATTGTTGTGCAGTTTTGGTTGGAGAAAGAGTAGGGCACTGACACGTGTCGGTTTTAAATGAGGGAAGTAATGTAAGGAAGTGGACAGATTGCGGTTTTTGTTAGGAGTAATATATATATATATATATATATTGATTGGGTTTATTACTATTCCATTATTAAATAATTAAAATTTTTGTTTTTTTTTATTTTAAAAAATATTTAAGATTAAAATTAAATTTTGAAAAATAAAAAAAATATATTTAAAAATAGGGTTAGTATTTATTTTTTATAATTGGTGTAACTAACTGAAAGTTAAAAATTTAATTTAAAATTAAAAATTTAACTCAAAATTATTTATTAAAAGTTAAAAATTTTTAATTTAACTATTTAAAATAATAATATTTAATAAAATTAATTAAAATATATAAATAATATAAATATATATATATTATTAATATATAAAAAGAATTATTTTTTAAATAAAAAAAATAACAACATCTAATTTAAATTTTTATAAATAATTTAAATTTATAAAAAAAATTTGCTAAACATTTTATTTTTTTTTAAATATTTAATTTAATCAAATAATTTAAATTTTAAATTATTTATTTTGCTATACTGAGGATGCGGTTTTTTTTTTTGTCATACGTGGAGGGGGCAATTTATAATTAATTTGTAGTAATTGTTAATGTGACAACTCACCTAAATTTGTCATTAATTAATTTCAAATAATATTAAGATCTAAAGTAAAGTGACCTTTTTTTTATACAATATTCCCTTTTTTTTTTTGCCTGGATTTTATTTAATATTCCTTGGATCTCAAGATTTTTTATATTTTATACAAAAATTTAAAATAAATTAACTTTTAAATTTAGATCTTATTCCTTCTATGATTTCATCTTTATAATATACAGTAACGGATCTATATGGTAGTTTTAGAGTTTTGAAAAAATAATAATAAACAAACAAAATTATTAATTAAGTAAAACTAAAATTAGCTACACATAAAAAATAATCCATGTGTTGCATTTCATTAATTTATTTTTTTTTTATTTTATATTCATCGCTCTTCAAATAAAAATAAAAAATATTAATTATATTTCTAAAAAATATGAGTTAAAAAAATTAAAATCAGCTAGTCAGTTAGACTTTTTCATGATAAAAGACAATATTATCCTTTTTTTATATTTGTATATATGTTGTTTTAAAAAATATATATATGTGTAAGAAAATAACTACTCACTACCTTGTAGTTTGTGTTTATATAACAAAATTATGTGGAGAAATTAACATGAATATCAGAATTTAAGTGTATGATATAATAAACAAAAAACAAAATAAATATAAATATCATTAAATAATAATAAATTATATAAAAATTAGTATATAATTACACTTAATTATTACATTTGAGGCAATTATATCATCCATAAATTAATTAATAATGATAATTTACTTTATTTAGTTCAATGATAAAATGAAAAGAGGAAAATTATTTTGGGTGATGCTTTTAATTCTTGAATTTCTTTTTTCACAATTATAAAGGGATGGGGTTGATTGTTTATTGTTGGGTCAGTCCACAATAATTTGGATACACATAGCTAACAGCTTCTGTTTGTGAGTTTGTGTTTGTCTCAACTCATGACAATGCTTCTCTGTAATGGACCTACAATATGGATCTCCATTGAGTCCCCAAATTCAATTTTAAGGAATGAAATTGGACTTGGGCTATATGTTCTATCAATTTCCTAATTGGGCTTTATTCATTTTGGAACTATTATATATTGCTATATTTTTCTCAATTTTTTTCACAATTGTATTTTCATTTTTTTCAATACAATAGAAGGTATAATGAGACACGAGTTACACAATGAAATATAATCTTTCTCTTGCTCCTACTGTATAGGCGGGGATTCAGACTCGAAATCTCTCACTCTCAAGTATAATGATTTTATTACAAAAACTAAAAATTAAATATTGAGCTTCAATCAATATGCATCACACCAAGTAATACTCATCAAGTTATGAACTAATGTACATTTAACATCTTGAGGAGGGGTATTAACCTCATGAAAATCTCTAGGATAAATGAAGGCATGAGAGGCTATAAAATTCACAGTTTGATTTGCCTCCCACAATATATGTATAACTTGAAATCTAATTTTATTGCAGAAGATGCACACAATTCTTAACTAGACTTGCAAAACTCCTCTTATACAAAAACTATTTACTCAACTAACTACCAACAATGGATCCCATTGCAAAACTAGCTACAAAACATGTAATTTTCATGTTAGCTTGAGTAGGATGTCCACAATTTGGCTTTCACAATATATCCCTTTATTCAACAACCAAATGAGTCCATAATAATTCAACTTCAACCTCTCTATCCCCACCGGTGCATCATCACGAAGCTTTGGGGTGGACATAATGGGGCAAATGGAGTCCAAATCTTTTAAAATATAACATATAAAATTTTCAGAATTTTGATGTTTATTCTCTAAAATTTTAATTTTTTTAAATATTTGTTCCCTTATATTTTAAAAAAGTTTAATATAATCCTATATAAAAATAATGGTACTACAAAATTTCATTCCTTTCAACTAAAATTCCACGCATGACCCATCCAAATTAAGCACAAATAAGTTCAATGGATAAATTGTCACTTTTAAAAGTTTAGGTTGAAAAGTGAAAATGTATTCAGTTTAGAAGTAATATATTACACTTTTATTATTTTAGGAGCAATAATAAGTTTAATAAAAACTTTATGGTTTTTGTGTAAGAATAAAATCTGGTGATTATTATCAATTGTCTACTCTAAAAACTCAGAGTTTTTAATCAAGACCAAAAGTTAACATATGGTGATGTATATGAGATTACATGCATGTGTACATAAGGATAGTGCATATAGTTTCTGATGACACCCGACTCAAAATGGTGATTCTATGTGACTTAAGAGGTCACTTTCTTTAGAGAGCGACCACAACTGACCTAAGAGATTTGTGATTGAGCCAACTCAGATAAGCTTCTAAGAAAGTAGGTCGATCGGCATTAGATATTCAAGGCGGCTCGGTCTAAGTATCTCGGAATAACCAAGAAGACTAAGGAGATAATGTCTAACTTATTTCTCAAGTATAAAGTACGAGATGATCTTATCTAATAAAGAAAGTTGAATTTTATCTAGATTCTCCAAGGTTTATACACCTAATCAACAGTATGATTCATAAAAGGATCTAGACAAGGTATCATTATATATATTGTAGCCAAAGTTAGGATTTGGGGTAACTAAAATCTCTCTCTCTCTCTCTTGCCTTTTTCCATACTCACTTTTTTAAGATAAATTGCTGATTTAGATATTGGAGAATCTATCCATTAAAACACCTTTAGGTGTCTTTACATTTATTTTGATAGGTGATTGAGGGATTAGAGTCAACAATTTCTATCACACAAAAAAATTCATATACACATACAAATAAACATTTGCTTAAAATTTCAAAAATAATCATTCCTTAACAGTGACAGATAAAATGTTCATGACATTTGAAAAATCTTTTATGTCCACATGCTACCTAATAATCTCCATAATTAAAGGGATTTCTCTAAACTATTATTTCCTTTATATATAACACTCACTACTACAAATTAGAGTTATACATGCGCTATGGTATATGTGCTTTTAAGAAATGTGGCTGTTTTTGGTAAGATTTAAACATAAGCGCGTTTTATTGAGGTGCTTTTTAGAATTTGTCGACAGAGCTAACAAAGGGCGGATGGAAAAAAATCAATTAGAAAACATTCTCTCAATCTTTAAACAAAAATTGCTTCTTCGATCAATTTTATCTTTGATCCATTTGATCTCTGCCCAGCCACCATCGACTTCAACAGTTTATCGAAACTCGCCGTCTGGTCTATTAACACTTACCTATCTCCCCACTCTTCTTTTCTTTATGTCAGTGCACACCTATCTCCTCCACTAAGGAGGCCATCAAAGTCCTTCCATTCCTCTTCACCAACTTGATTGTTCGAGGACTAATCTTGAAGATCATCAGATTGTAATTTGGAAATCCCTAGATTGCATTTATAAGGTAAATAAATCTACTATTCATGCATAATAATCCTCACAATTGGCCTTTATTTCTCGCTTTGATTCACTGGCTAGTCTAGATTGTGATGTGTGAGAAGCATACAGTGGCTAATTCGAAATCTTATGTTGAAAATGACGATGTGTATTTGTATACATTAGAGTGTTATTCAAATTTTATTTGTGAAGATGATGATGATTGCTCCACTTATAATGGTTAGATCCTCTAACATGAGTAATTTTTCTTAAGCAATATATTTGTATTTTGTTTCTCTATATTTTGTAGGATATTTTCATCTAGAGAAGATTTTGTATGGTTTGCAATTGCTTTGCGTTATTTATTGATTACTAATCCCGATGTCTACCTAATAAGCACTTGTTTATTCATTTGTGCAATATCTCAATGAAAACAAATCATTGATTTTGGAGATTATTAAGAGATAGAGTTCAGATAAGCTCAACGAGTGTGCAAAGCAAGAACTATCCCTTTCTAAGCTTGAATGTGATTTTATTTTTTTGTTTGTATGGGTGCATATTAGTATCATTACACCTAGTCAGTAGTTTAACAACTTGTTCAGCTATTTTTATCCCATAAATTTCTCTCTAGCATTTCGATTACCTTTGTATGCTAGTATTGCTTTTTCACTTATGTTAGAATCATGTGAAAGTATGGTGGATTTGTTGACTATTTAATATTGCACCTATGGAATATCTATTGGTACAATCTAAACAATCTCTTCGCCATTGTCACATATTGATCCATCCTACAAATGATTTGTAAGAAAACAAATAAAATGAAGACAAGGCAATACCGGTAGTTTGAGAATTTTAAGAACTAAAATTTTTTAGAAAAGCTTTTTACTGATAAACCCAATATCAGTAAAGAGACATAAG
>CAOJBK011821889.1:0-11513 GCA_948294925.1 Codiaeum variegatum
GTAGCCTCTGAGTCATGCAGCAGTCCATTAAGAATAGATGAAAGGAGAAACAGTTAGTAAAAAGATAAAAAGAAGAGAAGGAGCTTTAGAAAGAACAAAATACCTTCAGTAGATGGGGAGCCTGGTTTCTGGAGATAACTAGGCTCGGAAGACCTGAAGACCCATCTTCAATAGGAAGATCCTAAAGAAAGTCACCATATATGTTTCCCCCATATGCTAAGGGGATGGAGAGGGTTTCAGTACAAATGTTAACATAAACCCTCCCCTCCACCTCAGGGGCTTCATTCGGCATCCCAACATTGATGCCCCTTCAACCTTCCACTAGCGCAGCAAGCAAGTCTTCAAACACCTTAGTAAGGCCCTTTAGATTTAGTTCATCTTTAATAAGGATCAGGGCCATTGGTGGATTCGCCTCTGGAGCCTCACTTGCTCACTATACAGTCCCCAATGGCTGCGACTGCCTTAAAAGAAACTCTAAGGCCCCCACAGCCCCTTGAGTCTCCATCACACCCCTCAAAGAAATAGGTCCAGCCTCGGGGAGGACAGAGGTAGACTGGGCACTTATTTCAGCCCTGCTAACTGAACTAGTTGCATGGTCCCCTACACATAAAGCCAAAATGAAGTTAGTACAAAGTAAAGAAAATAAAAAGAAAAGAAAAGAAAGAAAAGTGCTTACCTTGGGGGATTAGCTCAGAAGAGTGTTCAAGTGGAAGAACTTGAACCAAAGAAGAGGGTTTAGTGGGAAGAACCTAAACCAATGGGGGGAAGAACATGAACCGGCGAAGAGGGTTCAAGAGGAAGAACCTAAATTAACGAAGAAGGGGATGGAGGAGTTTGAACCAATGACTTAGCCAAGGACTCTGTAGCCTTGGCCACCTTTGATATATCTTCTGGAGTGAGGATACCTCACTGAGCCAGACTTTTGAAAGCCTCGAAAGGGCCAAACTTCAAGAAACATTTGTATTGTGGCACTAGCAATGACCCATCCTTCACCATGTGGACGTGCTGGTAATATTGACTGCTTAGATTTTGAAATGACCGAAGGTTGGAGGCCGTCATCTCCAAGAAATCCATCACTTGGCCATGGACTCGGGCGAAGGCAGCATCATTATTAGCGAGCCCGTCCACTACCCCACTCTGAACACTAAAGGGATATTTTCTTGGTCACCCCAACCAGAAAGGACCTTCCTCCACTGGGATAATGGCTTCCCCAGCCTGTTTAGATGCTCAACGAAGCCTCTTTAATTTCTTCCCTTTAGGCCTTGCCTCCATAGGTTGGATGATAATGCTTGACCCCCTCTTCTGGACCAAGGGTACATCATGGGACTCCTCCAACGAATTCATAGCTACCTCGCCATCTCCCCCAGAAGGACTAGCCACATCCTCTTCACCTTCAGTTATAGCAAGCGTAAGAGTAGAGGGTTCGAGCTCGGAAGAGGACTCCAGATCCTCCTTCCCAGCCCTGAAATTCTTCAGGTAGCAATATCTAAGAACCTCCACATTTAAATTGCTTGAGGCCATGACAGTTTAATTCTCTTTAAAGGTCTGTAACCCTAGTAGTCCGGTCTTGAAGCACCAGATTGGCAGAAATTGTTTATTGTCCACAGGGTGAAGGGGGAAATTCGCCTCTGGGAAGGTATGCACCATCAACTTGGCCACCTGCTTCAGCATGGACCTTTCCTTTTGATCGACCAGGGGCTTTGCAAATAAACCCAAAATCAATAACAAAATAAATAAAAAGTAATTATCAACGAATACTAACAGATGAAGCCTTACCAGAGGCCCTTCATATGGTGTGGGGTAGCGAGGAGGACCCGTCATCCTAGCAAAGGTAGGAGGAGCTCATGATCAAGTCTCGGTCGAACAAGCAGTGACAGGAGGCAAGGGCTCGGATGCCTTGGGCATCAGCGAGGGTCATATTCTTCTCCAACTTCTCTACCCTCGGCAATCCTCCATACTCGTCAAGGAACTCGAAGCCCACCTGGCCCTTCCTGAATGGCTTCAGCACTCTCACTGAGAAGAACTTATTCTTCTAGTCGTCTACCTTATTTTCTTTGGCCCCAAACAAGGTCCACAGTGGCTTCTTCTGGAAACACCATATATATAGCTCGCTAGACACATAGAGGTTAAAGAACAACATGAACATCTTCAAGCTAGGTTTTGTGATGCACAAGACATAGCAGACCACTTTGAAACAATAGAGGTCCTCGATTGACTTTGGGGTAAACATCATTAGGTTAACTTGGAAATATTCAAAGCAGTAACAGAATAATGGAGAAGGGGGGGAAAAACAGGCCCATGATGAGATGATCATAATACCAAATGTAGTCTTGATCCCCCTTTGGTAGCTCAACCTTGGTGTTGGTTGAAAAGATCCTGGCATTAAGCTAATGGAGGTCAACGCGAATGAATCCAAACATGGAGTTTATGTTCTCCTGAAAGACTCAAAATTTGAAGGTCATTAGGGTGAGGTCCTTCATGTGTGGCCTCACAGTGTTATTTAGATAAGTCATAGTATCCTAGTCCTTACTTTATTTCTAAGGCTTATCCACCTCAAGAAAGTGTTTCTTTGAATATTTTTATAATGGAGCCATTGCAAATAGACAGAGAGAAGATAAACAAAAATTTGAGAAAGCAAAGGGAAGCAAAAAGAAGATAGAAAAGAAAATCAGAAGAAATCAAAGAAAATAGAAAGTGAATTAGAATGAAGAAGATTGGTTTATATAGGCGTCTGGGAGCATTAAAGTCCAGAGAAACAGCTTGAGGCTGACAACTGGCAAATAGTAATCATCGCTAGCTTTAATGCTCATCATAATTTTAATGGCTCGTCATGACTTGGTCGAATGCTCCACCATGTAGCAAAAAAGGATATGTTACAATAAAGGCGTCATTACATGGAGGAGTGCAATGGTCTCGTCCAAGCCTGACAGAAGGTCATGTACAAGGCAGTAAAATGTCACATCTGATCAGTATAAAAGCCATGTGAACTGTCATATCCCCTATATTTAAAATTCAAAATTCAAACTTGCCACCTAAACGAAGGCATGCAATTTCAAGCCCAACAAATCCTACTCATGCAATCTTTGAGCTATGATGCCTTTGAGTGCTAACATTTGAGAGGGCCTACTGATATGGCTCAGCATCAACCAGGTTCAGCCTCAATCGAGGATTGGAGGTTAGTCTGAACCCCTTAGCACCTTGGTTCCTCCCGAACCCCTCGACCCTTAACAAGTTTGTATTATTAGCCTTCGGGGTTCAGAGGTTGTTACAGATAGGTATTCACAAAGCCCTTAAACTACTCAGTGGTCACATCACATGTCCCATCCTTGGGTACTCTGCAACACACCTAAAGCGGACATGTCCCACTACTAGGGTTTCCATCCTATAAATACAACATCTAAAGCCTCACACAGGTAAGTCCACTTTATGACTAAAAATCCAGTTTTCTATCTTTAAGAGTTGTTCTCTCTAGTTACAGAGATTCTGACTTGACCGTCGGAGGGTTTACGCCAGATACACATTGGCCACCCTTGACCAATGTTTCCTTTTGTAGGTAGCTCAAATACAACTAAAGGAGTCCCTCTCCAATAGCGTATCAATCCATCATGCATCAATTGTTATCTTCTTTTTAACAAGCATCAAGTTCAATTATCTTTTTCACTACAAAATCTTTTATTGCTAGGCAGATTGCATCAACATTGCATGTCATTGAGCTCGATGTCCTACCAGCCTCGGCCCAAAGCTATGGCCATGGAGGGTAACTATCCAAGGCCCTCAAATGGAGGAAGGCCCAGTTTTTCAATACACAATTATACATATTCTTGAATTTTTTTTAATGAAATCACCTACTATTAATTACTAATAATATTTGGTTAAATCACCTATTATGAATCAATTGAATTAAATTTAATTATTTATGTAATTGTATAAAAATTAAAAGTCAACAAGTAGTAAAAAAAATAATTTGCTCAACTCTTAGTTTTTTTTGCTTTCCAATTTTTATTTTTTTCAGATTTTCTATATCATCCATTAATTACTCCATTATTTCATAATATTTTCATATAATTTAACACATTTACTCAATTTAATCATTAATTTAGCAAAAAATCAACTTTTTATATCTAGATGGCAACTGTTTTATAATTTAAAAAAAATAATGTGATACAATCTTTTGAGTTTTTTTAAAGTAATAAAATTTATATTTTTTAAAAAAAAATGAGTTTAGCTTAAAAAACAGAAAATGAATTTAAAATTTCATTTTTTGTACAATACTAGGGGCCCTAATTTTTTTTTCCCGTCCTAGACCTATAAAATGTATGGACCAACACTATGCCCTTCTAGGTTAACTTTCTTATTTATGCTTTAGAAGTGTCATATGTATATCTAAGCTAAATTTTCTTATAAAGATTAACTAAACTTCACACATGATTCTAAAACTAGTTTATCAGTCTTGTGTGATCCGAATGACAGGTTCCAGTTCGAACATTAAAGCTGTGTTATCAGGGAAGCCATCAGTTACAAAGAAATGAGCTACTCTTATCTTAGAGTGTGGATTGTGAATTACTGGATTGAGATAATAAGTGAATGAACATTAACACTTGAAGATAAGGTAATATGGGGAAGCTATAAAGGAGGAGGGGAGGGGGAGACTATCTGTAGAGAATAAGTAGAATTGAAAACATCTAGGTTTTGAGTTATTAATTGAAAATGGTTTTTAGTCTGAAACATATATTAGTTATTAGTTGTTTGTGCTTATCTTTCATGTATATGGTCTGATCTCCATTTATTTAATTGTTATGCAGGTGTTGTTAGAACATTTTACCAAGGATCTATAATAATATAAGGGAGAGGGAATTTTTCATTATCCGGGTAGCTAAAGAAGGCTTACTAGACGTGAACTCCATTTTAGATAAAATATCAAAATGTATTGTACTTTGGACTGGTTTGGCTTGTTTCTAAAATGTTGTATGCTCTATTTGATGTATGGAATTGAGTGTGAATTAATAAATATTAATTGGAATAAAACTTTTATCTTTGCATTATTAGTGTGTGATGATGATACATGGCACTTGTATAAAAACTAAATGAATAATAAAAAAATGATTTTTAGGAAATTAAAGAAAGAAAATAAGACAAATAAAAATGTAAAAGATACTTTTTGGACGAAATTTGATGTTTCCCATCATATGTTCATTTTTAGCTCTTTAATATATTGGGACGTTCACAAAACATCCCTAAATGAGTGAAAATTAGGCAACTCCTAAAAACGTCCTAAAATAATTCAAAAGTAACATTTTGAAAGTGTCTTTGAATGAGTTAGGGTATAGGCAATGTATTAAAATGTCTCAAAAACTATATTATGTTTGACCATGACAATAATTTTAGGTGACATTTTGCAATTTTTGGGACATTTCTATGAACAATCGATGACGATTTATTTTGTCATATTAGGTGACATTTTCAAGTTTTTATCGGTCTAGTTAATCCGCAACGTCAATTTGGGGACACAACTGATGATGAAAGTTTTTCGTCCCAAATAGCTTTTGGTGACTATGAACCCTTCATTTTGCACCTTCAGAATCGCTACTTGCCCCAACTAGACTTAAAGATTTGGAATAAAATGGGGTCAAGGGGCAGTGCCCCTTGTTGCATACGTCATAATCTTCGTAGCTCTAGTATGAGTCTGCCATAAACTAAGGCACTATCTGGGACCATACGTCACACATGTCCTCACTTATCAGAGTCTGCTCAACTACCTCATAGAAAAGCCTATCTTAAATAGAAAAATAACTAGATGGATGGTAGTTCTAGTGGCCGACAACCTCAAGTACATTCAAAGAAAATCTATCAAGGGTAGTGTCATCGCCGATCAACTAGCTACCGCCCCAACCAATGATCATTTAGAGGAGCCTCAATTTCCCGATAAGGACATACTATTCATATAAAATGAAACATGGAAAGTTTAATTTGATAAAGCCTCTAATCATAAGGGATATGATGCCATAATGGTATTCCTTATACCTATTAGTGAAAGTTTGCCTCTTGCAGTAAAATTGGACTTCTAGGTAACCAACAACGAGGATGAATATGAAGCATGTGTGTCCTAATTAGAATCAGCTCTCAATATTGGCATCAGAAACTTAGAAGCCTACAAGACTCAAACCTTATTATCTCCCAAGCCTTAGGAAAATGAAAAATCAAGGAGGAGCAGCTTATTCCTTACCATAAGTGCGTCGAAGAGTTAGCCAATAGCTTCGTTATCTTATCTTTCCATTATCTGCCAAGAACTCAGAAAGGTTCGTCGATGCACTGGCAACCTTGGCATCCGTGAAAGCAATATGTGATGGGTTCATTATCTATTCTATTTTGATAATCATCAAGCACCAACCAAGTTTTCATTCTCAGCGCATGAATATTCAAGAAGCTGAAGAGAAACCATTATACTAAGACATCTACGCCTACCTTACAAAAGGTGAATATCCTGAAGGTGCCTCTAAATCAGAAAGGAGAACCATAAGGAAGTTGGCCAATGGATACATCCCCGGAGGTGACATCTTATACAAAAAGATATGGAATGGCATCCGCCTAAAATGCGTATCAAACAAAGAAGCCTACAAAATCATAGAAGAAATCCATGGTGGGACAGATGGCACCCACATGAACGGATGGGCATTATCATGAAAAATCATGAATCAAGGTTATTATTGGCTCACTATGAATGGGGACTATACAAGGTTTACCCAAAGGTTCCCTAAGTGTTAATAATATGCAAAGCTCTAGAAGCTCCCCTCTTCACCCCTTAATCCAATCTCCACACCTTGGCCCTTCGCGGTTTGGGGCATTGACATCATTGGTAAGATTTCACCAAAATCATCTGCCGGCCATGAATACATCCTAGATGCCATTGACTATTTCACCAAATAGGTTGAAACTACCCTTTACCAAAACCTAGATTCAAATAAAGTAGCCCAGTTCATCAAAACTAACATAATTGCAAGGTATGATGTTCCAGATGAGATCATCTTTGATAGCAGCTCACATTTTAAAAAAGAAGTCATCACTCTTCTCTAAAAGGAAAAGATAGAGCATCATAGGTCTGTCATATACATATTGATATTGTCAAATCAATAACTTAATGGCACAAATAGTTTAAATACCTAAGGTAATAATTTAGATTTTAATCAAAAGTTTAATGGTTCAACACAATTAAATGTAATATTGGTTAAATAATCTCAATGAGAATTAAGAAATATAATAATAAGATTAATAGGTTTAGAAATGTCAAATAACAAGACTTTTAGTTAGATTTCCAAAACTATATCAGGTGGTCATTTTACATTAATATAATATATAAATTCACCTCTTAAACCTCAATTGCTTAAATAATCTTTCCGATTCTTTAATCCTAACCCGACGATCCTATCGACCTATGAACGAATTTACTAGAATTAAAATATAATCGATATTTAATTATTAAAATATTTATTTATTCATTTATTATGTTAAAATAAATATTCAAATAATCATATGGATCAAAAATCAATTAATAATCGCTTAAAACGTGATAATAATCAACTAATAACTAATTATATCTTAATTATTCTCCATCGTCGATTTTTTATAAAATCGATATTAATGGAGCTGCAATAGAATAACAAATATAAATTTATTTTTTTGAAAATTTTCTACAGTGTTTTGATAGAAAATTATATCGATTATTATATTAGAAAACCAACAAATTCGAAAATGGGATATTTTAAAACAATCTTCATAATTCGTAAAAATTGATATGGATACAGGAGTTTCTTCATATGCCAAATATGGATTAATATCCATTGGTTGACCTTGTAACACATGTGATGGATTAGAAACATATTTTTGAAGCATGGAAATGCGGAAAACTGGATGGATGCTATTTGAACTAGGCAGTAGAGCCAAGCGATAGGAAACATCTCCAATTCTCTCTAGAATTTCAAAAGGACCAATGTACCTTGGTGATAATTTTCCCTTCTTTCCAAATATCATCACACCTTTCATTGGTGAGACTTTTAAGAATACATGTTCACTAATGGCAAGCTGTAAATCTTTTCTTTTTGGGTCAGCATAGCACTTTTGCCAAGTAAAAGCTATTTTTAGTCTTTCCTTGATGAGAGGTATCTTCTCAGAGGTATACTGAATAAATTCAAGCCCTTCAATGTATTTTTTCCTACCTCACCCCAACACAAAGGCGACTTACACTTTCTTCCATATAGTGCTTCCTAGGGTGCCATTTTAATCGTGATGTGATAATTATTGTTATAAGCAAATTTGATCAATGGCAAATGTTTATCCCAGTTGCCTCCAAAATCTAGAATACACATTCTCAACATATCCTTCAACTTCAGGATGGTTCTTTGACTATCTATTTGTCTGAGGATGGAAGGCTGTACTGAAGTCTAGACGGGTGCCTAGTGATTCATGCAATTTCTACCAAAATCTAGATGTAAATTGTGTCCCTCGATAAAAAAAATGATGGAGACTAGAACTCCGTGGAGGTGTACAATTTCATCAATGTATAGCTGAGCATATTGAGAAGCTAAATATGTGGTTTTGACAGGAAGAAAGTGAGCTGACTTGGTCAACCGGTAAACAATCACCCATATTGAGTCATGACCATTAGAAGTTCTTGGTAACCCAACTACAAAATCCATGGTAATTCTCTCCCACATCCATTATGGTTACGATAATTGTTGAAGCAACTTTGAAGGCTTTTGGTGCTCAAATTTAACTTGTTGGCAAGTCATACATTTTGCTACAAACTCCACAATATCTCTCTTTATCACGTTCCACCAATAAGATCTTTTCACAACGTGATACATTTTAGTTGCACCTGGATGTACATTGTAGACAACATAATGAGCTTCTTTCATAATTTTTTTCCATAGGTCATCCATTGTAGGAACACACAACTGAGTATTATATCTCAATATGCCATTATTCACAATAAAATTGTGAGCTTTTCTAGCTTCCACATCATGTTTCAACTTCACCAACTAAGGATCTTTATCTTGTGCATCTTTAATTTGATCGATCAAAAGAGGTTTGACATGAAAATGAGCTAATAAAACTTGAGAATCAGCTACCTCAAATCGAATACCGATATCAAATAAACTTTGTATTTCCTTAGTCAAGGTTCTTCTGTACACTTGAATGTGAGCCAAACTCCCTGCTGATTTTTTACTCAAGGCATCCGTTACCACATTTTCTTTTACTGGATGGAAAAAAATATCACAATCATAACCTTTTAGCAATTCCATCGAACGTCTCTGCCAGAGATTCAAATCTCTTTGCTCGAAAATATACTTTAAGCTCTGGTGATCAATGTAGATCTCACATTTTCACCATATAAGTAATGCCTCTAAATTTTTAAAGCAAAAATAATTATTTCCATATCTAAATCATGGGTTAGGTAATTTAATTCGTTCTTATTTAATTTTCAAGAAGCATAAGCTATTAACTTTCCCTGTTGCATCAGAACACAACCGAGTCCCACTCTTGATGCATCACAGTAGACTATATAACCTCCCTCTTCTGAAGGAAGAGCCAACACTGAAGCAGTAGTGAGAAGTTTTAAGTTTAAGGAAACCTTCTTTATATTCACCTGACCATTAAATTTTCATCTATTTCTAAGTGAGTTTGGTCAAAGGAGCAACTTTCTTAGAGAAATCTTTGACAAACCTCTGCTAATAACTAGTTACACCTAGAAAACTTCTGATTTTAGTCACATTGGTATATCTAGGCCAATTTAGAATTGCTTCTACCTTCTTTGGATCAACATGGAATCCATCCTTACTAATTACATGCCCTAGAAAACAAAGTTGATCGAGCCAAAATTCACATTTTGAGAACTTGGAATATAATTGATGCTCCCTCAGAGTCTCGAAGACTATTCGTAGGTGCTCTTCATGTTCTTCTCGACTTTTTGAGTAGACTAGAATGTCATCAATAAAGACAATGAAAAACTTGTCCAAGTAGGGCTTGAAGACTCGATTCATCAAATGCATAAAAGCAGCAGGAGCATTTATAAGCTCAAATGGCCATATTTGGTTCGAAAAGTTGTCTTAGACACATCTTCCCCTCGTATTCTTAACTGATGGAGCCAGATCTCAAATCTATTTTAGAAAAATGACTTACCCTATGCAATTAGTCAAATAAGTCATCTATCCAACGAAGAGGGTATTTATTTCTAATAGTGACTTTATTAAGCTACTGATAATCAATACAAAGTCGCAGCATCCCATTTTCTTTTTGAAAAAAAGAACTGGTGTACCCCAAGGTGAAGTGCTAGAGCGAATAAACCCTTTATAAAGATTCTTTTGGTTTTCTACTTCCTCTTTACTTTATCTATTTGAATTTTGCTTCTAGCTCGGTTTGTGGATGGTGTTCATTTGGGTTTGACGCTGAGTTGTGTGAAAATTGTGAGATTTTTTAATGGTGGTTTGAATTGAAGAAGAAGCTTTGTTTGGGTGAATAATTTCGTGAATAGAGAATTGTTTTTTTTTTTTGGCTATTTTTGGTTTGTGTTTTGTTGATTTTCTATAAGCAGAGGAATAAGCGTCTTAATCTACTTGTTGTTTCTGAATTACTAGGTGAGGCTCTTCTTCTTTACTCTATTGGTGCTGTTTGGTATTTTTTTTTTTTGCCAGAATCTATTTGGTAACTTGAATTCATATAATCTTTCATGATTTAATTATCTTTGATTTATTAATCCCATCTACATAAATTTTCTGCTTCAGAAAGAGTTAATTCTACACTTATCTGTGTGTTTCTGCTCTTGTTTTCTGCTGTGAAGAGCTGAATTCAAAGCTTTGTTTCTATTGCTATGTGATGGTGATTCTTTTACATAATTTAAGTGATTTGGTCCAAAATCGTAAGTTCGGGGAGTTAATTGGACAAAAAAAATGTTGTCCTTGATTAGACATTTAAAAAAAAAATTTGGGGGCAAATTGAGCCTTTATACAAAAAGAAAAATTGGGAGCATAGCTTTGAATTAACATATTTTAGCTGTGCTGTTTTCACTATAGATTTTATACAAATCTTTTGCCATATGGTTTCTTGTGATTTTCATTCCGAAACAAGTTAACATAAACAATTATTATGTGATATACAATTGTCATTGGATAAGGCAAATGAAAGCAATGGGTGCTGTGAAAACCTAAATTCAATTGTTGACTGCTAGTGCTATTACTTTATGTTGTTTTTAATTTAGTGTAATCATGTGTTGTTTCTTTCTTAATCACAAATATTTTATTTGGTAGATTGAAAAGTATTCTTTTGAGTAGGTAATGACCTTCTAATTTAATTATTCTGCAAACACCTGCTTTCTTCCCTTTGAATGGGGACTGATGTTGCTGATTTAGTGGAGTCGTTGCCGTATCTTTATTCGTTCAAGGTATTCTGTTTGATTGTATTGTTTTTGCATTATCATTGATAGCAAGGAGTATTTGCACATGAAACTTTATAGCTTTCCATGC
>CAOJBK011822585.1:0-10993 GCA_948294925.1 Codiaeum variegatum
TACCCCCTCGAAGGAGCACCTCAGTAGTAGACTGTGTATTGTACCTCGCTTGACACAGGTCGATGAAAGCTTGGTCGTACTCAAGAGTAGCAGGCGACAAGGCCTGGGCTTTTTCGACCCTAGAGAATTGCTCAATTTCTCCAGAACTGGCGCTGAGGGCGCCCTCGACAAACTGAACAAAAAGAGAAGTTAGAATAAAAGATCTTTCCAAAATCCTAAAGTTTTTAAAAGAATCAAAGGACATTTCTTACCTCGTCTGCCTGAGGAGGAAGAGGTGTCGAGAGGGAGGAATATCTTCAACCTCGTTGCTGGGCAAGTCCTCAACGAGGGGAGCAGCTTTGGTATCCTACATAAAGAAACAAAGAGATTAGTATTAAGGTATAAATATTATAGAATTCATACCAACGTAAATGCTTACCTTCGGTACCGAAGCTAACTGGGTAAGAATGGACAAGGAAGGAGGATCCTTGTCCTTAGAAGTAGAGCACCCTTCAGAAGGTTCCTGACTTGCTGAAACAAAAAACAAGTAAGAGTTAGAGAAAAATACAAGCTGAGGGGAATTAACAAAAGGACTTACCAACCCTTCGCGAGGGTCTACTCGCAGATTGCTTCACCCTTCAGAAGGTCCCTGACTTGCTGAAATAAAAAACAAGTAAGAGTTAGAGAAAAATACAAGCTGAGGGGAATTAACAAAAGGACTTACCAGCCCTTCGCGAGGGTCTACTCGCAGAGTGCTTCACCCTCATCCTCCTCGTTCCTCTGTCATCAGGAACAATCACTCGAAGAGGCTTGGCCTCGACAGACTTCTTAGCCTGTCGAGACTTATTAAGCCTTTCGAAGATCTCAAAAACCTCCTGAGAATTAGAAGAAGAAGAAGACGAAGAGGAAGTAGAAAATGAGTCAAGCAAATTACCTGAAGGGCGTGGAGAAGCCTGAGCAGTAGATGAACTACCCGGGAATGCAGCAGTGGGGAAGGCGAAGACTTTCTCTAAGAAATCTCTCATGACCGCCTCCTCCTTATCGAACAAGAACTGATAAATCTTCAGGAGACGATCTTCGACAAATGGAAGGGTGCAGTTATGATAGAAGCTCGCCAGGTACTGATCGAACTCACCCTGGTCTGAAGTAAAGGACTCCATCATCCCCAGTACATCTCTCGTCAACTTCTGAAACCGAGGCAGCTGGAGTATCCTCTCCTCGAACTCTTTGTTTAGAGGCAAGGATGCAAATTTCCTCTTCTTCTAGAACCCGAATAAATGTTTGGGACGGGTGGAAGAAGATGACAAGATTGTTGTGGCAGCCTTGGCAATTGGTGTGGTTGCAGGAGAGGCAGCTGGGGCAGGCCTCGGCGGCCTAATCTTCAAGACCGGTAAAAGAAGCTCAACTTTTGCTCTTTCCAAATTCAGTTGTAGTCGGTAACAAGACGGCGCCGTAACTAGTAATTATTATACTAACGTAAAAGCAGGTTTGAAATCCCCATTTCGTCACTTCATTTACATTATTTTACATTTTGTCACGTCTTTCTTCTCCTTTACAACTCGCATCTGCCGCTGTAGACGTAGCTCGAAACCTAACCAATCTTTCTCTCACTTCCGATGGCCTTCCTTTTATCATCATAAGCATCACTGATCGTCGTCTTCTTCTTCTTCTCACATTCCGATTCACTCCAGATGAAGAAATTTCTTCCGATTTCAGTAAGTTTTTGTATTAATTTTTAATTAGATTCTCACTTTTGTCAAAATTGTATCTGTCTGCTCTTTATTCCCAATTTACATATGCATTTTGCCCAATTTTAACTTCATTTTATATCTTTGTAACATTTCCAGATTTCATGTTTGCTACTGAATTAATGGTTGAAGTGTTTGGAATGGATTTTGTTTGAAAGGAAATAGTGTGTCAGGTGATTGATTCAAGTTTAATTTACAAAAAAAATGGAGTATTGCAACTGTATAGAGCCGCAATGGCCAGCTGAAGAACTTTGGATGAAGTATCAATATATTTCAGATTTCTTTATAGCACTTGCTTATTTCTCTATCCCTTTAGAGCTTATCTATTTTGTTAAGAAATCTGCTGTGTTTCCTTATCGATGGGTTCTTGTTCAGTTTGGTGCTTTTATAGTTCTTTGTGGTGCAACACATCTTATTAACTTATGGACCTTTACTATGCACACGAGAACTGTGGCGATTGTTATGACCACAGCTAAAGTCTTAACTGCTGTCGTTTCATGTGCAACTGCCCTTATGCTTGTCCATATTATTCCTGATCTTTTAAGTGTTAAGACTAGAGAACTATTTTTGAAAAACAAGGCTGCGGAGCTCGATAGAGAGATGGGTTTGATCCGAACACAGGAAGAAACAGGAAGACATGTTAGGATGTTGACTCATGAGATCAGAAGTACACTTGATAGGCATACTATATTAAAGACCACGCTTGTTGAACTTGGTAGGACATTGGCATTAGAAGAATGTGCTTTGTGGATGCCCACCCGTACTGGGTTAGAGCTTCAACTTTCCTACACTCTTCGTCAGCAGAATCCTGTTGGATATACTGTTCCTATCCAACTTCCTGTCATTAATCAAGTATTCAGTAGCAACCACGCTGTAAAAATATCACCTAATTGTCCTGTGGCTAGAATACGGCCTTTTGCAGGAAAGTATATGCCTGGGGAGGTGGTTGCTGTTCGCGTTCCACTTCTTCATCTCTCTAATTTCCAAATTAACGATTGGCCTGAGCTTTCTACCAAACGTTATGCTCTGATGGTCTTGATGCTTCCCTCAGATAGTGCAAGGCAGTGGCATGCTTATGAGTTGGAGCTTGTTGAAGTTGTTGCTGATCAGGTTTTTAAATTTATTTAATGTGTTTTCAATGCCTGCAAATTATATTTTGTGAAAAATGGTAATATATGCATTTATGTATCATGTCATTCGTCTATTTTAGTACATACTTAGTTTACATCTGTAAATTGTTGCGTTAGTAATTTTTATTATTTTCCAGGGCCAGTTGACATTGCAGTTTTGCATTTCAGTTTTTTGAAGTCTCAGTTGCCCTTCTGCATTTAAATTTATGCTTTGACGAAAAAAAGTTCCTTACATTATCATGACCTGTGCATCATTCTTTGCGGGACTATAAACCATTTGTTGCATGCATGATGCACCTACTTTAGAAATAAAAAGGGGGAAGGAATTATGCAACTGATGTATAACTATAACAGAAAAGAGGAATGGAAACTGAAGAAAAGAAACAAGATAATTAGTCATAAGAGGAGAAGGATAGTGAAACATATAGAGAAGGGAGTCGAGATAGGAGATTTTAAATGGAGAAGCCGGGGAAGAGACAAGAAGAACAGAAAAAATAACAGTGGAGAAAGTTTGAATATTTCTATCTTTTTTTTTTGGCTTCATTTAACAATCTTACCAGAAGCTGGAGGTGCACTTGTACAGTAAACTAAGAATAGATGCCTGTAGTTTTTTGGGTACTATAAAGCCATTTACTGCTTGCATGGTATAGTATTTAAATGGAAGAAATTAGCATAGTATCTATAGAAGCAAATAGCAATTCCCTGTTTCTGGCTAATTCAAAATTTTATTCTTGAAATAGGTTGCTGTTGCTCTATCACATGCTGCTATCTTAGAGGAGTCAATGAGGGCAAGGGATCTACTCATAGAGCAGAATGTTGCCCTTGATCATGCAAGGAGGGAAGCAGAAACAGCTATTCGTGCTCGCAATGAGTTCTTGGCTGTCATGAACCATGAGATGAGAACCCCCATGCATGCAATTACTGCTCTTTCTTCCTTACTGCAAGAAACTGAGCTATCACCTGAACAGCGCTTGATGGTTGAGACAATTCTTAAGAGCAGTAATCTCTTAGCCACTCTAATAAATGATGTATTAGACCTTTCAAGGCTTGAAGATGGTAGCCTTCAACTTGACCTGGGAACATTTAATCTTTATGGTTTATTCAGAGAGGTAGGTTATAGTGCTAAAGTGTTGAAATTTCATTATGGGCTGCATAGATAATGATATTGCAAAATTTCTGGGTGCATTGGTTTTGATTAAAGTATTTGTTTGTCCATTACAGGTTCTTAACTTGATCAAGCCTATTGCGTCTGTTAAGAAGCTGCCTGTTTCATTAACCTTGGCTCCGGACTTGCCAGAATACGCTATTGGTGATGAAAAACGCCTTATGCAAACTATTTTGAATGTTGTTGGCAATGCTGTGAAGTTCTCAAAAGATGGCAGCATCTCAATCACTGCTTTTGTTGCTAAACCAGAATCCCTAGGAGATCCTCGGTTTCCTGAATTTTTTCCACAACCAAGTGACAATCATTTTTACTTGCGAGTACAGGTTGGTAGCATTATTCTCAATCAATTCAGTTTTTAATGTTAGAAGTTTGTGTGGCTGTTAACTTCTGATATAGGTAAAAGATGAAGGAGCAGGAATAAACCCCCAAGATGTTCTTAAATTGTTTAATAAATTTGCTCAAAGTCAATTGGCAAACAGAAATTCCAGTGGCAGTGGGCTTGGCCTTGCGATTTGTAAGAGGTACTCCATTTTTGGCCTTTTCTTTTACTGTATCTTATAGTCAACAACTATTTCACTTTTGTGTGATGCAGTTAGTTTTAGTCGTTAGGATTTTATGCTTATAACTCGGTTCATATTTATAAGGTAATAGCTTGAAAGATATTGCATGTGCTGGATAATAATGAAATACAGTATACATTTTGTCTGCTTGCAGGTTTGTGAATCTTATGGAAGGACACATTTGGATTGAAAGTGAAGGCCTTGGAAAGGGATGCATTGCTATCTTTGTGGTAAAACTTGGGATCGTTGATAGCTCAAATGATGCTAAGCATCCTTTCGTGGGTAAGGGGTTGGCAAATCATGGACATACAACTTTCTCTGGGCTTAAGGTTCTTATTATGGATGATAACGGGTAAGTAACATCGCAATCTTTTTATGCTGTGTCACTAGCTAGCTAGCTCATAAGGGTTTTATTAATGATTAAATAATTCTTAAATTGGCATGCAGTTAATTTCTTTCATTTATAACGTTTTGGAAATTATGATTGAATGGAAAGCAGACACTAGAAATGGCATTCCCTGATATAAACTATAATAATTTACATAGGGTTTGGAGAACTTCAATAGTACATGATGTGCATTCTGTGTAGGTTAGTAGATGTTCATGCAACATGATAATAATGTATTATTATATTTTAAGCAGGAAAAAATTAAAAAGGATTGGTCTAAGAACTTATCACCTGTACTGGGGCAATCAAAATATATAGAAATTTTCTTTGGTTTATATTCCAATGTTTAATTGTGCTTTCTTGTCTTCATAAAAATTCCCTCCATGTTGGTGCTTCTATATATACACTATTGGTAACAAATTTAGCTTGGAGTTAAAAAGCCGAATGCCACTTATTAATAGGGTTGGTTATAACTATAATTGCACCACATTTGTGAGGGTTAAATCTAGAGGGGTTGAGGTTTGCACATAACACTATGTGCCTCTTCCCTTTTGACCATGAATTACTCAAGTGTTGTATAGTGCATAGGCTGAATAAATTTTAGAATAAATAACTGGGCTTTGAAAAGAATGAAAGTACTAGCAGTGAAAAAAAACAATTGCATCGAAGCTTGGGATACTATTGTTTTCTCTTCACCTAAACCCACCACATTACTAAATCTAACACTTTATGGATGGCAGATTGTACCGGAAGTGTGTAAGGGACAGCTTTGGTTGTCTCCATTAGTTGCCTCTTTAGCTCTGACTCAAAATTGGGGGACCTTTAAGTGAAAGTTCTCTCCAAAATTGACTACATTTTGTTCCCTAGGAGATCGTAGTAGGGCACAGCTATTGTCCTTATGAATTGAATGAAAAGAGAGAAGGGGGGAGGGGGTGTTGTGAGTGGGTGGGTGGGGGAATGGGGGATTATTGTCCTTGTGAATTGAGTAAATGGAGATGACCACTATATATAAGGTAGTGTTAACAATCTAATTGGGGGTGATGTCATCCCCAATAATTGTAAATAGAAGACAAATAGTCCTCCTGTAAGATTAAAGAACAAGAGACAAGCGATCATCCATTAAAGCTTAATAAAAAGTGGACAAAGTTGCCGCATTATTCTAAGGGGACGATGTCATTCACTTCAGGTTGACAAAAATTCATCAAAAAGGGTCGATGAGGGAACAAAGACTCTTAAGGAAAACTATATACACGTGTGCACGCGCATACAGCCATCTATAAATATATCATTAGAACACTCATGTGCATGTTAGCAAATCATAAACCAACATAATCTACATGCTTGTAAATTTCAGCAAAGCATGTACCAGATTTCATATATTGGCGTTTGAGCACTACAAGGGACAAAACCTTGTTAAAAATTCTAAAAGTCAGAATTTTTGGTATATATGTAAAAGAACATATAAACAATACTAAATGTAATTGATGTAGAAAAGCCACAAGATGAAATTTTCAATTTTTTTTGCTATAGTTGGACTAGGAAAGGCCTTTTTGCATTAGTTTTGACTAACAAATATTCTGTTTATGGACCCAAAATTTGGTTAAATTAGGCAAAAACATTAAAAGATTTGTGCCTGAGGGCCTACGCCTATCTGCTAAGATTGCACTCTGCATGCAGTGCATGGGTGTGGTCTAGGTGAGGTACCTATGCCTGGTTAGCAATAAATAACAAACATGATAACATAATCAAATACGTGGATCTACATTGCACATCTAACATTCACAATATAGAATTTCACTGTTCAGTAATCTAAATAATAATATTTACTCTATACTCGTTTCTAGATCACAAAATAAGACGTAATAGAAAAAAACATGGGGCAGGTCAAATAGTTCCAATCAGTGCTCTGCATGAACGAACTAAAAGCACTTACTGACCTCTATACAAGAGACTAGTAAGAACACTTTGAAGTGGAAGTTCCCTACCAACTAGTAATGGCTGATTATTGGAGGAATTTTGATGGTGTGGCAAGCTTACATGTGCTCAACTTTGTTGTCTCAAGATGGAAATATGAAACCAAAAATAAAATGAAGAATGACTTCTTGTTGTTACTGCCATTTTCTTCTGTCCTCCAGCATACTGCTAGGCATATAACTAATAGGTAGTGTTTGATTGGACGTAATGGAATGCAATGGAATGTAATCTTAAGTGTAAATTTACATTTGAAATATATTTGATTACATTGCATTCTATGAAACACGGACTTGGGTATGGGTACGGGTGCGGAAAATAACATTTAAAAAAAAAAAAATGAGACACGAGTGCGGCAGGGACACAACTATATATATATATATATATATATATATATATATTGTAATCAAAATTTTAAAAAATATAAATTATAAATAGAATTCATGGTTCATCAATTCATGTGATTAAAATAACTACAACTAATTGAAAAAAAGAAAAAAATAGAAAGAGAGAGATTGAGAGTTCTATTTTGAAGAAAGAAATATTGAGATAGAGAAATTTTAAGATTTTATTATTTCTTTTTTTTTTTTGTAACATTTTAAGACTTTTTAAGAGTTTTTTACAAAAAAAAATTCAGTTTTTTCAAAATTCCCTTGTCCTTACGTGTCCGTGCTATGTCCCTACCATGTCCCCATATTAAAAAAAAAAAGAAAAGAAAAGAGGGGACACATATTTCCCATGTCCCCGCTGTGTCCTACACGTATACGTGAACCCTTTAGAAGAGTCCGTGCTTCATAGATTGCACTGCATACCATTACGTCCAACCAAACACTACCTTAGCGTAGACAAATATAAAAGAAAGCATGAGCCGAAATCATCTTCAATTGAAAACCAGCCACACCTAAAGGTAAATCTGTGGTTCTCCAAGTCCCACAAACAAACTCATAGCCAAGGTTACTGTTTAGCAAGGACAAGGACAATGATTTTTCTTTCCCAAATATAACAAGAACCAAATTAACTAATTGTTATACAACTTAACTACCTTGAAGGTCAACTAATGTTATTGACAAATACACTAGACACATAACTTTAAGATTTTGATGGAAGCCTGAAACAGAAATGAAATTCAAGCAAAGTAAGACCAAGTAGCAAAACACATTATGTTACAAACTAAAAGGCCACAAATATGAAGCAAATTGTTGGGATCTTTGTGTAGCTAGTCACATCTCCCATGGACAATTAAGTAAATAAAACTATCCAAAACAGATGCTCATGGGCTTAAAGATAGAAAGTTTGGACTTCTAAATAGATGGTGCCTGTACAAAGGTATAGGAGACCGTAATATGGCTAAGTGTAGCCTTTTCTAGGACCTAACTCAAAACGATAGTGAAAATAATAGCATTTCATTTATTTGAAAAATGACAAGTTGATGCAGTAAGTTATTCAATTAAGGATATGCAAATCTTGCCATTGGAACTTTATCTACAATATTATTCCAAGAAGCAAGCTTTGAATTGTATCTGTGTCCGATTTTTGATGACAATATATCTTTGATAAGTGGGTTCGGAGTGATTAAAGGGGCATTTACATATATATGACATGTCCTAAGACTGCTCAATCTGTGCAAAAGTAGTGATGGCAATAAAGTAAATGGACACCAATTTAATTTCAATGGGCGAGCTCTAGGTATTTTATAAAAGATATAATAAATTTGAGAATGAGAAAGTGATTTATGTGTTTGAGGTATTTGATAAAATGAAATTGAGAACGAAACAAGGCGAGTTTATTTGAAGAACAATTGAAGAGAATAAAATGATTCAGTCGCTAGATTGTTGGACAGTAGTTTGCCTAGCTAGCTAGAGTTGAGTTCAGTGAACCATGAAACAATTGAGCTTAGTCTCATGAAGGCAATTGTTGATGGAGACAGTTGAGGCAATGCCTGTCAGGGTTTTGTTTCTCTGTTAACCTTCCATGTGAAATTCCAATAACAATGGAGAGAGAGATCCTAAAGAGAAATTGAAAAAGCTACCGGATGGAAGCAAGAGTTGAAATCAATATTGGTGGTTATTGGGAGAGTGCATAGGATCGAAAACATATGACTTGCAATGAGATTTGTTTTGGTATGCATGTAAGATTGTGTTTAAAATCAATTTTGATGCTTTAGTATTTTGCATTTGATTTAAGTTTAATAAACTATAATATATTCAAGGAGAAATCCGCACCTTGACCAATGGCCCTGTTGGATATCTGTCTTTTATTGCAAGCTTTTTAATCAATACATATTATTGAATCTTTTATCATCATTGTTCATCTTCTTGTTGTGAAATATATGGATAAGTTGAAGTCCGAAGATGTCCATGTTTTACACATCATTATGGATCTTTAAACTATATGGTCATGACAAACTATCACCATAATGTGTGATGCTGCAAAATTCATTCTTGGAATATGAATTTTGCATTCCCTGCAATGCTTTGTTCTTCAATATCTGGAGATTCCAAAAATTGATGAAAAGAGCTCTAAATTTCTCTAGCCATCCATTGTGTTTCTCAGAAACAAGAAAATAGGCAAAGGCAAGGTTAGAGAAGTGTGGATCGAGAAGAACGACACTAATATGCACTTGTTTTCTCTAAATTTATTGGTTATGTTTTCTTTCTTTTTGTTCATGTTTTCGAAAATTTGATGGATACTTCATTGCTGCTAATCTTGTGACTGAAACAAACTTCATCTTGCGTTTCCAGGCAAAGAACACTTAATTATCTTTGTTGGTATGGTTGTGAAGTTTTAGTGGCTGGGCTTATTTCGTTTGTTGCAGTTTGAATTCAACATATTGATGTATGATGTTAGCAACGAAATTATCTTTATCTAAATTAACCAAAAATGTGTGTTTTGCAGGGTTAGCAGGACGGTAACTAAAGAACTTCTTGTGCACTTGGGGTGTGATGTGACAACTGTGAGCTCCTGCGATGAATGTTTACGAGTGGTTTCTCAGGACCACAAGGTGGTTTTTATGGATGTTTGCATGCCGGATGGCTTTGAAGTTGCAATCCGCATACATGAAAAATTTACAAAACGTCATGAAAGGCCATTAATAGTGGCCCTTACCGGAAACACAAACAAGGTTACTAAGGAAAACTGCATGAGGGTTGGCATGGATGGTGTAATTTTGAAACCGGTATCTGTTGATAAGATGAGGGGTGTGTTATCAGATCTTCTAGAACATCGTTTTCTGTTCGAGGCCATGTAAGTAGAGATATAATAATGACAGAATGAGGAATAAAAATTCTGTATTGTGTACATAAATACCAGTGTATGAGAGCCTTGCAGAAGAGATGGTGTATAAGGCAAGAGCCACATGATTGCTGGATGTCAATCTCTGTATCCTTTATGAAAAACTCGGGTGGAACAAATTTGTTCCAGGCTTTTAGAGATCCAAATTGTGCCGTGAAAATGAAATTTGTTGTTCAGTATAATTGTACAATAGAATGTATAACACAAGATGGTTAAATCAAATTCAGCTTTTACAGTGTTATCACAGAATAAAATATTTTTTCCACATTAACAAAGGCAATGCTATGCCATTGAAAAAATTCAAAGGCAGAGGCAAAGGATGCGGATAACCGAATCAGGTAGGAGTTGCAACCTCCTCTTCTGCCTATTATCCAGCTGCTTAACAATAAAACCTCCAATATTATGACATTGAAAAATCAATTGTTTTTGAAAGAATCTTAAATATGCCAAAATACTTTTTTTTTTATTATTATTAAATTGTAACTATTCCAAAATAGTTTATTCATTTAATTTTATTTTTTAATTATTCATCAGACTAGTTTTAGTGATCCATCATTTATAATTAACTCGTAAATTCAAAATGAGAACTGTACAACAAAAGCAACCAATAATCTTGAACTCGAAACCAACATTTTCCCAACTCACAATAACTTTGCCTTGTGAACAAATGTTATATCTAATTACACACAAAGACAAATTGATTTTTACATTATAGAAAGAAAACAATTGCGTGACTTCATCTCCTATCTTACACCCTCACC